>JAKLMY010000085.1:0-103019 GCA_022814645.1 Ganoderma meredithae | reverse complement strand
CCTTCTAATGGGTGGCTTATTGGCAAATTCCAATCAGCTCTATCTTGGCATACCGGGCTCTCTCTAGTTTTCCGATGCCTTTGCTCCACCGGCGGTGACAACGCACCCAAGATTTGGGACCTTCACTCTAACGCGGCACTCATCACGACCCTCGTTGGTCACACAGATGCGGTCCAGTGCTGTGCTTGGTCCTCTTCTGGTGCACTCCTTGCAACTGGCTCCCAGGATGGATCTGTCGACTCTGGGATGGAGTACACGCACGTCACGGCATATGCCAGGAGGTTCCTCTCGTGGATGGGCAATATTTCGGGGCACACGTCTCCGCTCTCAAGTTCTCCCCGGACGGCTTGTGGCTTTTAGCCATTCGCAAAAATCCCACAAAGGATACTACACATGACCATTTTATCTGTGGTACTTCATCGGGTCTCGTGCTGTCCAAAAGGATCTCCAATGGCCCTCCCACCGGGCAGAGTCCTCTATCATTGGCGTCGCTTTTGATTCTTCGAGCAATCGACTCGCTACCATTTCATCCGATGCTCAGTCACTTTTACTCTGGGACCTCCAAACTGGAAAGCCACTTGTTGTTCGTACAAAAGGCTTTTAACGCCAAGAGAAGCGGCTTCAATGGTCGAATGACCGCAATGTTCTCACGCAATGGGAGTTCCATCTTGACTGATCTCACTGGATATCCCAAACTCTGGTGTACCGAAACCGGGAGGTTGAAGTTGGCACTGAATGTTAGCAATAGCAACATGACTGCTTGCCTCTCCCCCGATGGGAGGTACGTTCTCACCGGATGCCTCTCCAGAGTGGTCGAGCTGTGGAGAATAAGCGATGGATTGAGGCTCAGGAAACTAGCTGAGACAGGACATATTTTGAGACACATCGTGTTCTCTACTGATGGACGAAGATTAGCATATGACTGTGATGATAGTGGCCCTGTGACATTTATGGACTATCATACCATGGTAATTGCTAGTTTTGAGGTAGTATTGACACACTGTGGCAATTGACAGTGATGAGGATGGACTGATATATACACTGTTGGAATACGATGCGTATGATACGATCGGAGTTAGTCCTCTGTTTCACTCTCTGACTGGCACTAGACTGGTTCTGCGGTCCCGTTTGTATTACGCTACTAGCCTGGCCCATCGTTCCCCATGTTAACAGGCCTTTCCCTAACCTGTTCACTCTCGGTGCATAGACTGTTTTAAAACATTTGACACATTTCCACTACGTCGCTGCCCCATGACTTTCAACACATGCCTGCTATATGCCGACATCTATGTCTCGTTTGAAACCTAGACCGAAGCCAGCCGATCCCAGTTACCAGGCCGCCGTCTTCACACGCACATTGGGGTATGGGGTAAGTCTACAACAGGCGTTCGACCACTGGTGGTGTCTCCACAAGCTAACCTCAGGATAACGCCATTTTGATCCTATCAACTGGAGTCAGCAACGTCCTTCGGGTTCGTGAATACCCTGCCACCTTTGTCCACACCCGGGCCGTCGCGGAGGTGTACCCTGAAGCTCGTAATCGAATACGCACTCAGTCGATCTCATGCTGATATCACAAAGGAGGCAGACGGTGCCCCCATCCTCCCTGCGTTACAGTGTGCTCCTGGCACCGTCGTTAACGCTACCCCCCCCTTGCCACCCCCCTAGTTTCGCATGGGCCTACGGGCCCCAGGTAACGCCAACCATAATCCGTTACTCAGTAGTTGCACATGTATTTAATGCCTATCATGAGGCACGGCCTCGCAGGGCAATAAACGGGATCAGGAAAGGAAAGGAAAGGAGGCAGACGCAGGAACAGTTCGAGGATACACTTCGCCATTAGCACCCTCTGCGTGCTCATCCGCGATGTCGAATCAGACCACCCGGCGGCGGAGTCATCACCCTTCCCTTGTTCCGCATGAAAAAGTGCTGGAGCGGTGCGGCAGCGACTCGACGTCGCGTGTGGGCGGTGCGGGGAATTGGATGCACCCCGATGAGGGGAGGCGGGAGTGGGCGATGGACAGCTCCTTGAGGGCGGTGCAGTTTCTGTAAAGACAGTGCATGGCACTGAACGAGATGCCCAATAGGTCCTCGGAGACAAGCCCACGACGAAAAATAAGACGTTCGAGCGCGGGCCATACATATGCAAGGGCCTTGATATCCGCGTCGCCGCTTGTGCGAAGGTGCTCGTGGGCTGGAGGTGGAAGGTATACATGGGGAGGATGGGGGCCACGAGGTCGCGGCAGGCCGCGGACTCAGCGCCAGCACGCTGGAGTCTCAGGGCCGAAAGCACGAGACAGAGGCTCTGGAGCCCGCTGCTGGCGACAACTGTGTAGAACAGAGACAGGAATGGTGTGAGGTCTTCAGGCGCGGTTGTAGTGCGCTCGAGCTGGTCGCGCTTGCCAATGCTTTGAAGCCGGAGAGATGGAAGAGGTCCGACAACGCGGATGGATCCCTGGCGATGAACAGCTCACGGAGGTTCTCAGCGGAGACCACATTGTCGTGTTTGCCCCCAGCGAGGCCAACAACCTCGTGCGCAGCGAGGCTCGTAAGGTTCGGTATCGTGAAGACAGCTCTGAAGGTTTTAATTCCAATTGTTCGTAAGATTTGAAGCTTGCAAAGATGATAAAATCAGGCAAGCTCCTGGATGATCGAAAGCCCACATTTGCAGTGCCTCCCCGCATTTCTCGCATTCGGCTCTTGAGTACGGGCCACGGCGAGGCAACCCTCCTGATATCCCACATGTACAGGTGCCTAAACATCCAACGTGTGTTGCCTTGAGCCTAAAGTGCACCGCCATAGAGCCGCTCGAGATTGCTGACCCACGCTTGCTTCCCACTCGGTCGAGTCACAATTGGAACACACCTGCGCAACTCTCCGACGCCCCACACCCAATCCCCAACCTGCCAAGCACAAGCATGAAAACCGCGATGACGACCGAGGACCGCACAATCGCGACCCAAGCCCTCACCCGGTTCAAGCTCAAATCGATCGTTCGTCGAGGCCGGCTACGACGCTATCGCCCCCAAGTACCTCACCTGGTCCGCTCCGGGGCCCACAACGACGCGTGCGGGCTACATCGCCCAGCGCCTCGACCTCCTCCCGCCCCGCGCGTCTGTGCTCGAGCTCGGGTGAGGCGGAGGCGTGCCCACGACGCAAACAATCGACGCGCACGAAAAACAGCTGCGTGTCACCGGCGTCGACACGTCCGCGCTTCCGATAGAGTCCCAGAGGAAAAGAGGTGGTGTTCATGCACGCGGATATGACGAAGCTCGAGTACGCGGAGGGGAGCTTCGACGCCGTCCTCACCTTCTACTCGATCTTCCACCTCCCGCACGAGGAGCAGGCGCCGATGGTATGGTCGGTGCATGGTCGAGTGGCTGAGGCGAGGAAGGAGGTGACCTGCTGCTGAACATGCGGATGGAGGAGGGCAATTTCCTGAGGGAGGACTGGATGGGGGCGCGGATGTTCTCGAGCGGGACCGTGGTGGAGGGAAACCGGAAGGCTTTTAAGGAGTACGGGAAGGGCTGAAGATCCTCGCGGACGAGATCACGACGGAGAAGGTTGGGAGATTCGAGGAGAAATCCCACTGGGTGTTCGCGGTAAGGGAGTAGGAGAAGGGGGGTGTCCGTGATGGTGCAATTATACTACAATCTTGAGGAACAAGACGAGTTGGAGAAAGGACCTGTAGAACTTCTGAGTTGTGTCATTATATATATGCGTACCTAGGAACTCGGTTTTGTCGCTATTATGAGGAAGTGAGCAGATCACTGGGCCATGATTCGAGGGGAGGGTGCCACAGCGCCCATGAAATCGATAGCCTCTGGAGTCGTACAACAATGCAACAACAAGAGTATGTGCAGAAAGTCCTGACCTGAGCGCGCCCCCCCCCTATCCTGCTTGCCAATGCCAAGTGTCGCTCCTCGACTACTTTTTCTTCTTCGGCTTCTTTTTCTTGACGCCTCCCGTCGCGGGACCTGACGAAGACAGCACGGCGGGTTGGGCGGCAGCACCTTGAGCCTGAGCAACTTTTTGCTGCGGTGCTTGGGGGATAGATGGGGCGGTCGACGCCTGCGTCGGTCGTCTATTCTGCATCTTCTGCATCAGGGAAAGGTTGAGCGCGTCGAACCGGTTCAGGAAGACGGAGGAGTGCGTCTTGAACTTCAGGCACTGCATTCGTCACGGTGGACGGTCAATATTCGCTCAGATTCGTAAGATGAAAGCAGTGCGCACTGTCGTGTTGTCCGTGATCTTCAGGACCAGCTTCCCAGCCCCATCCGCTCCTTGCCTCCACTTCACGCAATATCTGGTCTGATGCGAGAGATCTGGGTTATCAGACTCACGACAGAAGTGATGGAGATGAGGAACGCACGGTGGTGGGCGACTTCTCATAGAGAGCCTCCGCCGCCTCTTGGTATTCCTGCCAGGACGATATGTAGACCATGGCAGGAGACTGAGGAGTAGCGGGCGTCGTCCGATCGCCTTCGCGTCCTTGCCTGCGAGCACCCGTTACTCGTGACGAGGAACGGCGCGACATAATGTGTCACGCACCCGGTGGGGGCCGGGTCTCGGCCCGAGGTAGGCCGCGGCAATGGATTTGAATTTTTGGTCACTGGTGTGCTCCGGGTTGCGTCCGGATCTGAGTCGTCTCGGCTAGCCCGCTCAACGTTCTCCACACGACCTCCTCCACTTTTCCCCTTGCGATTCGTTCCGTCTTCTTTCTTGTACTTCTACCACCATGTCCGACGCTGCCCCACAAAGAAAGCGTGAGTTTTCGTCTCAGACTCGCACCGTCTGCTAGGGTCTTGAACGCCGTGCGGCGACACTCGGACTGACTCGGGACCCGCCGTCGCGCAACCCCCACAGCCCTCCCTTTCATCGCCAACTTCGCGGCTGGTGCCATTGCTGGCATTTCAGAGATTTTGACGTTCTATCCCCTTGGTGAGTGCTCAACGTCCTGCGCGCAGCAACGAATGCTGAACGAGTCATCCTGGTAGATGTCGTGAGTGCTCGTAGTGCGTGTGTTTCTATGGACGAGCACTCACTTCCTCGGCGTTCCGAGCCACACAGGTCAAGACGCGTATGCAGCTCGAGACGGGCAGGTCCAAGCAGGGTGTCCTAGGAGCCTTCCAGACCATCATCAAGGAGGAGGGGTGCGTCCCAGTCCAGCTGCCCCCATTCATCACATTATGCTAACCTCGGGCGCACCGTGTTAGCGTCGGCCGTCTCTACCGTGGGCTGGTCCCCCCACTCCTTATGGAGGCACCTAAGCGTGCCACCAAGTTGTACGTCGTCCACCTCCTCGTTTGCTTGCCCCTTCCCCCTCGCGCTCTCCCTTCCCATGCGACATTAGTTAACTCCGCACTCGCCTCTACGCAGTGCGGCAAACGACTTCTGGGGCAAGCAGTTCCTCGCGTTTTCCGGCCAAAAGAAAATGAACCAGTCGCTCGCGGTTGCCACTGGATGCGCGGCGGGCGCGACGGAGAGCTTCGTCGTCGTGCCATTCGAGCTGGTCAAAATCAAGTGCGTGGCGTCATGCTGTTCGTTGTTCGCGTGATTGGCACGCGAGCTGACACCACCACAACGCCTAGGCTTCAGGACAAGGCGAGTAAGTTCGCCGGGCCAATCGACGTCGTGAAGCAGGTTGTGAAGAGCGAGGGTCTGCTCGGTACGAGGGGTTCTCTTGCTGTCCATTGAATGTATGCATGCGAACGGTTCATTGGCAGGTCTATACGCCGGCATGGAGGCTACTATGTGGAGGTACGTTTGCCCACAACTATAATGTTCCAGTATCATAACGGCATCCTCGCCGCCTCGTAGGCATTTCTGGTGGAACGGCGGGTACTTCGGCTGCATCCACCAAGTGCGGGCGGTTCTGCCGAAGCCAAAGGTTGGTTGCCTGCTCACTCACCCCCCGTTTGAACCCCAGAAATATTGATCTGTGGAACTCGCGGTGCAGGACAACGGGGCGCGCCTGATGAACGACCTCGTCGCGGGCACCATTGGTGGTCTCGTGGGTACTGCCATCAACACCCCGTAAGTCGTCCTTCTACCCCGACTTCCCCCGAACTGAGCGTCATTGTTCCCCAGCTTCGACGTTAGTAATCCACGACCTTGGTCTTCTGACTGACGTGCTCAGTGATTGCCGTGCACCTATAGGTCGTGAAATCGCGCATACAGGGAGCAAGCAAGGTCCCAGGCGTCGTCCCAAAATACAACTGGACTTACCCCGCGTGCGTGCGATCCGAGCCGAAATCCAAGAATGGACGTATTGACCTGCAACTCAATGCACAGGCTGGTGACAATAGTCCGCGAGGAGGGTCCCGCAGCGCTTTACAAGGGCTTCGTGCCAAAGGTCCTTCGTCTCGCGCCTGGCGGCGGTGTCCTCCTGCTCGTCGTCGAGTTCACCCTCGGCATGTTCCGCCAAGGTGCGTCGTCGTTTCCCATATGCTCACTGACTGCTGACTACGCGTTGCCTGTTTCCCAGCTCTCGGCCCACCGTACATCTAGACCATAGACGTCGAGTCGACGGGACTGCGGTTCCGACGACAGCGGTGCGCCGCCTGCCGTTTAGGCTAGCCTGGTCGTCGTCACGCGGACCAGTCACTGGGGTATTTTATAGGCACTCGGAAATCGCGGACATGCGCCTTAGACATGCATTCAACATTGTATTGCGGGGACGCTGTTTGACGTGTAGATTCTCATCCTCATGCCATGGACTCGTGCTTCACCCGAGGGCGCGGCGCACCCCGATTCCCTTCTGATGATTCAAATTCGGGACGCCTGGCTTCGTGTTGGTCGTCGACGTTGAGCGTTTCTAGCCTTTTACTGTTGATTGATTCTAGATGTGCAAGCTTCCGCTCTCTCGATCGATCTCAGCGGTTCCGATGCATACCCCACAAGACCCCACCGCTTGCGAGTCGGCGTTCCGAATGGAGTGCAATCGCGACCGAAACGCGATTAGCATGTCCCGGCGACTTGCAATTCGAACAGCTTGGGGCAGCATAAGTAGTGGCAGCATGCGTACTGGTGTTCTTTGTCTCTTCGTTGCTGACGTATAGGGCTCCCTTCTCTTGGGGGAAGAAGATGCCAAACTCGGTTTCAGGGACAGCAGAACAGGGCTAGTGGCTAGGCAGGTCGATCATCAGCGTGGCCTGGAACCGCTGACCTCGACCGAGTGCTGCAGTGTTAGTATAAGTATTGTTCGGCTACGCAAGGTCTACTATTCGCCACCGGCACGACGAGCAACAACAGCGAAGAACAACAACCACGCCATGCGTTATTTGCGCATGCACGTCATGCCAAGCTGGTTCTCTACGTCTTATGTATATTCAGCTCCTCCTATTTCTGCCTCTTTTACGTCTTCATCGCTACTCACTTCGACTGCCTGTCCCATAGTAGTTTCAGCGCAAGGCTCGCGATGTCGTCTGGGATGCAGGATTGTCGCATTTGGGTATTTCCCTCGAAGATAACGCCGAATGCCACTCGGCGAGCCTCCACGCGAACCCTTGGACCTCTCCATAATCGCGGTCGTAGGAGGCCGGGCTGAGCTACTCATTTTTGTTCAAGCCAGCTCCGATATACATGACGCTTACTGTTCCTTACCAAGTACCGCGCCTTCCAGTTCGCTCAGGAATATCAATCCCTTTTGTTCAAAGGCCTCCGCATTCATTGCTTTAGTCTTCACCAAGTACAAGAGGCAGAATCGAACGAGAAAGAATACGCATAGTGAAAGGTAGACAACATCACAAATGCTACTGGATAGAGCACGACAGCCGATGCAAACAACTACACGCAACGAGGCAGCGGCATACACAAGGTTATGTATGCCGCGGTATAGAAGTATCGAGTAGCAGGAGTACAGTACAGATGGAGGCGGGCGCACAAGGCACCCGTGTAAGTATCGCAAGAGAGAGGAAGAGAGGGGGAGGGAGAGAGCGCAACACATTACCCTGGACGTACGAGATAGGCAGGAGGCAGAGGAACCCCACCAACGAACTTGACTGAGAAGGTCTCGGGATAAGGATCGTGAGGGCGACCATCATCATCGTGCCGGAATCTGTCCTGTCCGGGTGTCCAGACTGGAGCCCAAGGCTCGCTCGGCCGCTCTAGCAAACCATGCCGGGTTGAGGGAGGGGGAGGGAACGTCTATGGTGAACAGTGGCACGGCGCGGTCACATCGCGGCCCGGCAGAGAAGTGCATGCAGCTGGTGAGAGATAGAGGGGCGGGAACGGGAGCGGGAACGGGATCGCAACCAGAAATAGCGCAAGCTCCGGGACGAACTTGAGAGCTTCGAGCTTTGAGCTCGCGATCGAAGCGTCGGGCTTCAAAGCTTCAGAGTTCGGGCTTCACACCCAGGAGCCGTGGATGAGCGCGTCCCATGACTTGCTCTTTGACTGCAAAGTCTCGACGAAGCGCGCGCGCGCGCCGGGGGTCATGTTTCCGGGCATGGGAACGGCAACTGGCATGCCCGCACTCACGCCCATCGGGCCGGCGCTCTCGTGCACGACCACATCAGGCATGTGCGGGTGCGGCTCATCGGTGTGGAGAGGGGCGCCCTCCGCTGCGCCAGGCATCGCGGGCTGGTGGCGGTCCGGACGTGGCGAATGGTGGTCCGGACGCGGCGAGTGATGATGGCGAGGGTGGTGGTTGTGGTGCGCGTGCTGCGCGTGGGGGCTGCTCGGGGTGGGAGTGGGCGGGGGGTGCGAGCCCGACCCGGAATGGGTGGGCGTGAGCGGGATGGCCGAGTTAGGACAGTGCATGGCCGGGCTCGCGGTTCCGGACGTCGTGGAAGAAGGCGTGGTTTGGGGACGTTTCTGGGCACAGGGGTCAAGGGCGTTCTCTCTCCCCGTGCGCTCGGAGGGCGCGGGGGATGGATGGGATTGGAGAGGGGAGAAGACGGACTTACGGGGGACAGGATTGTTCCCAGCGCGAGGCGGAGGCTCAGGAGGTGGGCGTCGTCGCCGCGTCGAGAATCATCGTGCATGGGCTGTGAAACAGAACGTCCCCTGTCAGCGATTGTCGGGAAACGGGAACATGAAGGAACGGAGGCACAGACCATGACGGGCAGAATGAAATTTGTAAGTCTAGGTCAATAGATAAGCGATGTCCGACAGTGGGGCAAGCTCTGGACTCTAGTGGCGGTAGACTGTGGGGTAGGTGAGATACCACGATGGCCTCGGCGAGGAGGGTCGGCGGGCGGGAAGATGGGGAGGTACCGCAGAGGGTCGCTGCAGCTGGGTGGGTGCAGCGGTTGAGGAGGGGGGATATTTAGGGTGGTAGATGGTCGTGGACGACGATGCTGGTTAGATCAGCTGGCCCCACGAACCCGTGCTGGATGGAACTCCAACTATTTAGTGCAAGTGACCTCCACAAGTGTGCAGGGCTGCATAGGAGAGAGCCGGGTCGAACCCTGTCCACGCGATGGCCATCTTGGGCCAGCTCCCCACTCCCACACAGCCAGGGGGGGCACTGTGGGGAAATGCGGGGTATATCTCCCGGTCTTTCCCCACAGGCTCGACCGATTATCCGAATGCACCCGCCAGGACATGAGACCCTCTCGGCGACGCTCAAGTGAGTAATAAGTAGAGTCTCGCGGCGGCCACAGCGGGGATCAGCCGACCTTCCCATCTTCGAAGATGCGCTGCGATGGTACGATAGACGTCGGCGCGCCCTATTGTGCTGCTCGAGCATCACCGAGATTGACTGAAAGGGTGATTGACCTGCGCACTTCCCGACGATCTCCACCTCGCCCCTGTCTTCGAACCTTAGGTCCCGACTCATCCCGTCCCTCGTCCTACGCAGACGTAATCCTAGGTTAGTCTACAACATGTTACATCAGTGGACGACTGCGCTGTGCGAGGGGACTCGGTTGTAGAGATAGACCCGCCCTTTTTCTCTTTTGATGCCGAGCCCCCTAGACGTTCAATTCTGCCCTACCCGCCTTCCCCAACGCCGTCTGCAGCTCCTCATCGGCAAGCGCCGGACGAACCCATTCCCCTAGGAACTTGTCGACCTGCTCCGGCCCACGTCCAATAAACGTCTTGGGGTCGAGGAGCGCGTCGAGCTGGTCCTTGATAGGGTCGAAGTAGGCATCCTTCTTCACTCGTTCGATCAAATCGTTGTCCAAGCCGAGTTGCTTGACCTGGTGAGCAGCCTCGTGAGACAGCACCTGGTTGAGGATAGTCAGCCGTTTGCTCTACGAAACCCTCGGAAAAACGAAGGAACAGAATACAGGGCGGCTTCTCTCCGCACGCAAAACCCATCTGAGAACGCGCAAAGCAATCCCTTGTAGATTTGCCGACGCACTCGGCCATCGATAACCTCAAGCGTCCAGGCCACATCCGCACCAAACCAAGCCACACTCACCCGAATCTTTTCGTGCGCCTCCTGCCTATCCCCGCCGGCCTTGACGATCGCCATGATGATGTTCTCCGTCGCCATGAACGGCAGCTCCTGCGCGATCCGGCGCGCGATCACGCGCGGGTACACTACCAGGCCCTCAGACACGTTCTGCAGTGTCGTCAGCACGATGTCCGCCGTCAGGAACGCCTCGGGCAGCGTGATGCGGCGGTTCGCGCTGTCGTCCAGCGTCCGCTCGAACCACTGTACGCTCGCCGTCTGCAGCGCGTTCTGCTGCAGCACCATCAGGTGCCGCGCGAGCGAGCAGATCCGCTCGGAACGCATGGGGTTGCGCTTGTACGCCATCGCGGACGACCCGATCTGTGTCGACTCGAACGGCTCCTCGACCTCCTTCAGGTTCGCGAGCAGCCGGAGGTCCGTCGCGAGCTTGTGCGCTGTCGCGCTGAAGGAGGCGAGCGGGGCGAGGACATCGATGTCGATCTTGCGGGAGTACGTCTGGGAGGTGACCGGGTACGCGTAGGTAAAGCCCGAAAGGGTAGTCACTCTGCGGTCGAGTTCCTCAACCTGTCCAGTCATCATAGTTAATGTGAGGTTGATAAAGCTTCCATGGGGTTGCACTTACCTTCTCGTGGTCTCCGTCAAACAGCGTAAGGAAACTCGCCTGGGTACCAGTGGTACCCTTCACACCGCGGAATCCGACGTCATCTCTCGCGCGCTTGATGTTGCGGAGATCCCAGAGCAGTTCCTAGACATAGGTCATGCATGTCCCCAATCAGAAACCCATGTATACCGCATATAGCCAACAAAGCCTACCTGGAGCCAGAGTGTGGCACGCTTGCCGACAGTCGTCAGCTGCGCGGGCTGGAAGTGAGTGAAACCGAGGGTGGGCAGGTCGCGGTACTGGTTCGCGAAGTTGGCGAAGCGGTCGATAACGACCGCGAGCTTTTGCAGAAGAAGCGAAAGGGCTTCGCGGATGAAGATCAGGTCGGCGTTACTAGACCGAGAGGTTACGGTTCACGGTCTCCTAGGCTCTATGAGATCAGGCGTACTCGGTGACATAACAGGACGTCGCCCCCAAACTACCGCCGTGCATGAGGATGAGCCATGCAGAGCGAAGAGACAAAGGATACTGACTGAATGATGCCGGCCGCGGCGGGTGCGACTTGTCCAAAGGTGTGGACATGGGCCATGACATCGTGACGCCTCTTCTTTTCTTCAGCGGCAGCGATCTCGAACTGAGCTGCATCTAGATGCTGCAGCGTTGGCACCGTACCAATTTCATGAGCATAAGAAAGAACAGAGGGACCAGATGGACGCACCAAGTTCGCCTTCATCTGCTCAATGGCCTCATCCGAGATCGCCAGCCCCAATTCCTTCTCCGCAATGGCCAGATTCAACCATAACTTCCGCCATGTGTGAAAACGATTCTGTGTGGCATCGCGGTCAACCTACGCACTACCAAAACGCGATGGCAGAAGAAGAGAAAACACTCACGGCTGCGGAGAAGAGATGGGCCATCTCCTTGCTCGCATAGCGGCTGAAATGACCCAGATGGCCTGATAAATGCTGGATGCACAGAGAAAAGGTGTGTATACGAACCTTGAGAGCGGCGTTTGGTAGGTGTCGAAATTCTCCATGGTTGGTGGATGAAAAGCAAACTGGATAAAGTCGGAAATTCAAAGGGTCGCGATCGACCAGAGATCTAGCCCATCTGAATCTTTCTTACTGTCACGCCCCGAGTGCGGTTCAGCATCGGACGTTGAAGTTGCGTTGGATCGCTACCGATGGTAGCATTGAATTGTGATACGGTTGTAAGAGGGAAATAAACCGTCAAGGAACCACATCGATCAAGTTCAAGGAGAAGGCAACATGAGTCGGAGGGGAACACACCAGAAAACGGGGTAGCTGTGTTACGATGTCACGCATTATCTGTAACAGCGCTTGTCACCTCGTGACCCGGAAGCGGAGACTCGGCGAGGCGGAGATGGATCGGGCGCCACACTGGTTGACTTCTGACCCACACTTCAACACCCTCTTAACCACGTCCCTCCAACGCTCTGCACCTATGGTATGTCCACAGGACCGCTCTGCCTGCTTCCAGCTCATTCAGGATGCTGTTACTCTAGTCTGTTTCCCCCGCCGTCCTCCGCCGCCTCATGCGCGAGCTCAGTGAGCTCCAAACCAACCCCCCTGACGGTATTCGCGTCGTTGTCAACGAAGACAACATGCTGGACGTGACGGGCATCGTCGAGGGTCCAGGTATGCTCTTCCCTACGTCCTCGTCCTGTTTGACACGCTGCTGACGCGTCGCAGAGGGCACGCCGTATGCGGGTGGCTACTTTAGGGTTAGGTTCAGTTTCACGGAAGAGTTCCCCGCTGCACCGCCAAAGTGTACGTCCGCGCCGCCTTCGAGGATTCCTGCTCTTCTTGAAAGTGAAGTACTTGTGCTGACTGCATGCGGTTGGGTGACATAGGCTGGTTCGCGACGAAGATCTTTCATCCGAACGTCTCAACCACCGGCGAGATATGTGTGAACACGCTCAAGAAGGACTGGAAGTCGAGCTTTGGCATTGGGCACATCCTTGTGACGGTCAAGTGTCTGCTGATTTACCCCAATCCTGAGTCTGCCCTGGATGAGGAGGCCGGCAAGCTGTTGTTGGAGGACTACAACAGCTATTGCGAACGCGCGAGGCTCATCACGAGCGTGCATGCGACACCAAGGGTGCGTCGATATAGCAGTTTGGACGTGTTTATGGTATGCTCAAGGTGGCTTCTAGGTACGACCAGTGGAATTCAACACACCATCGAGCTTCGAAGCACCCTCTGAATCTACATCTGCATCAGCCCCATCCGCCCCGGCATCCGATTCTGCATCTACCTCCACCTCAGTACCTGCACCGAAATTCACCTCAGCAGGAGCCGTTCCACCGCCTTCGACACACTCAAAATCATCTTCTCCCATCCCGCCACTTCCCCCCCATCCCCTTCATCCGTCGACGCCCAATACGTACCCGACGTCGCCCTCCGCCACCGCCCACTCCACCGAGAAGACCGCGGGCAACGCCGCGAAAGAGCGCCATGTATCCCCGTCACCGCTGGGCACTGCGGACTCGAACGTCGCCGTCGGGGTGCAGGCGAATCCGGGCACGAAGGCCGTCAAGCGTGCGGCAGTCGCGAACGGCGCCGGAGGCGAGAAGCGCAAGAAGGCGCTCAAGAGGCTGTGATGCCATGCGCACTCCCTCCCTCCCTTGTCCCTTGTGTTCCTCCGCCCTGCATGGGGGGCGGGCAGGACCACGGACACTCAGTAGCTAGTATTGTCTCTCCTATGGTGGTACGCTGGATCTGTGCTCTGCATCCGCGATGTTGTTATGATTACATGCTGTCGATCTCAGCTCGCCCGTCAGTACAGGCCGAGTCCAAAGTTCAGGCTGTCTTGAGGCTGTCCGACGTCTGTCAGTTCTATCGAGATCCGGTTCTCCGTGCTGTGGGTCCGGGCTGCGGCGGAACCACGCACTGTGGCGCGTGCAAATTACCGTAAATTAAAGTATCAGCATGAAGGCAGTGCAGCTCTACGTGATCCCAACCTCCAACTGCCTCCAATCTGTACCTTGTCCTCGGCTGCGCGGAGGCGACGACAGATTTCAAGCTTCAAGGTTCAGACAGTGCCATTCAATCCATTGTGGTGGCAGCCTGACTATATCCAGGCGTGCCCAGATATCGTCACGGCGATCCCGCACGGAGAATGCAGCTTCAGCAAGTATAGGATTTGGGATGCCAGCGAGATAGGTAGGTATGTAGAGATGACCCGAGGGAGTATGCATTACAATATAACAACTTACTAGCGAACACTCCTGTCCATGTTTCCTTGCGAAGTCCCACATGCCTTCATGCGCTACCGTACACCGTGATTCGGGTTGGCCGCAAGCCAGCCCCTCAGCTCCCTCACGAGCTTCTTCGCCGACACCTCGAGTGTCTCGTCCCTCGTGCGCGGCACCTCGACGATCTTGCGCTTGCGCTCCCGAGTCGTGAGGATGAGCCCCACCGCTCGGGGAGAGAACGACACCGTGAGCGCGGCGAACGGCAGCGGCGTGGCCCGGCTCTTGCCCCTCAACCTGCTGCTGCTGCTGCTGCTACTGCTGCTGCTAGCTCCACTACTATAACTAGGACCACCAGCATATTCCGGCGGCACAAAGAAGGTGTACCTGTCCTTGGAGGTCGAGCTCGCGCTCGCGCTGGGGGACGGGGGGACGGGGGTGGTGGCCAGCGGCGTCAGCCCGGACGAGAGGGGCACGGCGACCGCGCCGTCGCGGGTGCCGTAGACGTGGACGAGGTCCTCGAGGCGCGCGCGGGGCTGGAGGAGGTCGAAGAGGTCCTTGAAGCTCTCCTCGCGCTCGAGGTGCAGCTCCGAGTCGTCCGCCCAGACGTCCTCGCGCACCTTGAGCGCGATGAAGAGGTCGAGTACGTGCATCTCGCGTTGCGCGTCCCCTGGAGGCGACAGAGCCGCGACAGGGGAGGAAGAGGAGTAGGAAGCGACGCCGGGGGCGGCGTGTGGGAAGGGGTCGGAGGTGTAGGGCGAGCGGATGAGGGAGGAGAAGAGGGGGAGGTAGGTCGAGCGGAGGACGTGCATACAAGCTGTAGATGTGTGTTAGTAGGGCTAGGGGAGCGTATTGAATGATGGGTTTGGACGACCAGAGTTGGGAAACGAGTTCACGATGGCAATCTCCTTTGAGTTGACTTCTTCTCTGTACTCCAGGCTTGATACCATGTAATTTACAAGGTCACGGATATAGATAGACCTACGGATATTGTGGAGACTTGCTTCAAGATGCTGGTGCTCAGCTCCTTGGCCCTCGAGACTCTCTTGCCTTTCCTTCCCTGATCAGGGCGAGGCAGGCACAAAGTGCTCGATTACACGACAGCCGAAGTTGTCAATTTCCCATTCGTTCCTGAATCCCGTACTTATGTATCTTGGACAGGCCCATCACCACAGAACAAACTCACCGATGTAAAGTGCACGATTGACGAGCCGAAGGCTCATCGTCAACCAGTACAACACCTTTTTCTGTTTCTCCACTCGCCTTTGGGCGAACGTCTCGTATACGATGCGCAGCAGGATGTGTGGCGGTAATGTGACCAGGGTGAGCGGAAGCCGGTGTTGCGTAGGAAACGGGGGCGGGCTGACGGGACCAGCCTCGAGGTAGGGAGGGGGTGGAGGCAGCATGAGTGTCTGCGTCTTCTCGTCGAGGATGACCATGATCGCGAGGGCGAACAAGGAGTTTATAGGCCAGACTTGGTCGGGCGCGGGGATCTCTGCAGTCACGGCACCAGGCAGCGGGTGGGAGTGCACAAAACTCGGCTTCTGACGCTGCGCAGCGAGCCAGTGTTCCGAGACGCAGCAGAGTTGTTCGGACGAGGAAGAGAGATGACTGGTTGCGGTGGAGAGACGGGATGAGACAGATGGACGTCCTCCGTCAAGTTTCGACGTCGACGTCGGGGCAAGGGACGAGGCAGGCTGCAGAGGCCATGGGACCCTTGGCTCTCGGAAGGCGGTACCTGGCTCGGACCGCCGAGGATGACGTCGAGAAGCTAGCTCCGACTGAACGGGAGAGCACCGACGTCACTGCCCGCATGTGCATAGGATGTCTGGGTGGCTCTCGGCGTGGGCGAGGGGTTGCAGGTTGTGTGCGCCGCGGCGAACGACGACCTCGACGTTGCCGAGCGTCGGGAGAACACGGCCCGCCGTAACAAGGCCCTGCGTGGCCGAGGCGCCGCTCGAAAAATTACTTCATGCCTGGGCGGAGTTTGAGAAGGAAACCTTCTCCAAGCGCCGAGGCTCCCGGGTCTGGCAGATCAGTGATTCTGCACACCCTCGAGCAACTTTCGAACACGTCCCCTCGCACAGCCTTCTCCACTTTTTCTCCCCTGCAAAGTTCACAAGCACCCTCTCCACCCACTCGTATACCTCTAACATCCTTCCGTGCGAGCCCAGAGATCCAACGGCTCCCAACACGCCCAGGAAACGTACGGTCCTCACGCTCCTGCCCTAATCGGTGTCCGAAGTCCGCCGGAGCAGAGACCCCGGAACACCCCTGCAGCGGTTGTTCTCAACCAGCAACACCCCCACTGACGACGACTACGCCCATCTCAGCCTCCCTCCTAGATGGGCCACACCAAGCGCAAGAGTGTTCGCCATGCCCCTCAGTGTGAGTCACTTGCGCATGGCAGGCTGCTCCATCGGCTGATCCCCCAAAGTGCGCTCTCGCACGACGAGGAGCAAGGGGAAGGTGAGCAGCACAGATCGTTATCGTGGGAAGGCCACATGTCCATGCTGATATCTCCCCAGCCCTTGGCCACCAACCCGGAGGAGAACAGCCAGATGCTCAATGCACAGCTGCGCGAGCTCGGTCTCTATGCCGCTCACACCATCGGCGACGGCAACTGCCTCTTCCGCGCCCTCTCCGACCAGCTCTACGGCACCCCGTCCCAACACCTCAAGTTGAGGGCAGATATATGCAACTGGATCGAGGACCATAAGGAGCGCTATGGCCCTTTCGTGGAGGACGAGCGCGGCCTTGATCACCATCTGTCGTGTATGCGACAGCAAGGTGCGCGCGCATACTTTTTCCTTACTTCCTTCGGGATCTCATGCTACCGTAGCAACCTACGGCGGTCACCTCGAGCTCTCCGCTTTCGCCCATATGACGAAGAGGAACGTAAAGGTCATTCAACCTGGCCTCGTGTACGTCATCGAATGGGATGCCGGAGGCGACCTCGGAGACTCTTCGGCACCAGGCGACGACGACTCAAACCTTGACGATCGCGAGAAGAGACGTTTGAGGCGAGAGCGACGTCGTTCGGAACAGGCCGCGGCAGATGACCCTGAGCCTTCAATGACGATGGGGACCGTCTACGTCGCGTACGTTTTCTCCCTCCAGTTCTTTGCGCGCCACTCGTTAATCGTGGCGTAGCTACCATGATTGGGAGCACTTTTCCTCAATCAGGAACCTGGGGGGTCCGCATGTTGGTTTACCCAATGTGACAGAAGCACCTGCTCCTGACGAGTCCCTTCCACCATCCCCTGTGACGAAGAAACCCGCGTCGAAGGCGAAGGCTAAGGTTGTGAGGACGTCCAAGCGGGAAGTCAAGAAGACGGGTGTCTCAGCTCTCGTCGAGGAGGACGATTCGTCTCCTCTTACCCCTTCGCAAATTCCCTTACCTGGTTCTGCCTCACCGTCTCCGCCTCCGTCATCTGCTCCATCGTCCCAAATGTCCGGCTTCCACGCGTTGGCGTCGCTGGAACCTCACGCTTGCCGTTCTCCCAAGCGGACATTCGACGAATCATCTGCATCTTCCCAGATGTCAGAGAGCTCCCAGAGCGTCGCCAAGAGGGCAAAGAGCAGCTCTCGAGCGGCATCCAGGTCACGCACATTGAGTGCCGATGTTACCGCAGTACCACCCTCAGCCAATAGCATGAGTGTCGATGCGGATGATCTGGACACCCCCGATCTGTCTGCGCCGGGCTCGTCCGCGGAATCGGTTAGCTCATTATCGTCTGTGTCATCTCCTGCGGCAACTCCTCCTCCACCCGATCCCCCAGTGGAGAAACGCCTTACACGCCGCCAGAGGAAGGCGATGGGGCTACCCAAGCCTCGCGCTGCGCTAGTAGGCAGCAATCTCGCGCGTACGAGAAGCGCTGGAAAGATTGTGATCCCAGGTGGAAAATACCGGAAGTCGTCAAGCAAGGCTACGGTCGGGGATGGCTCCGAGGATGATCCTGAAGCAAACGCGGAGTGGCGGAAGAACGGGACTGGACGCCTGGATGTCCGAGGGTTCAGGGAGCTTAAGATATAAGAGCGCGTTGACGGGCTCTTCACCTTATCGTGCATGCGCGACGTTCGCCCACGCCGTTCGCATCCATTCGCATATCGTCGTCATCTTTGGACTTCCTATCTCACTCTTCATCTCACCTCTTTTGCATCCCACCACATCATCCCGATACCCTCGCACTTCAAGTCCTTCGTGTTCCTGTCGTCGCACCGCTCATCGCTATCCGCTTGGATCTCCTTGTATCAACAGCATCTCCTTCAACTCTGGACCTCCTCACGTTTTCTCACGTTTCCATTTCCCCCTGCTGCGCTCGGCCCTACGATCGTCACGACCCGTACGCAACGCCATTCACGCCCCGCATCGGACGCTCCCTTGATCGCTCCCTCATTCGTCGTCGTTCTCGCGCAACCACGCACTGAAGTTATTTTGTCGTATTACCGTTACCGCACCGCAACGCACACGCATCCCTCCCACGCGCATTACACCGTGATACCTGAAGCTGACGGCTTCTTTACAATCGCTCTCTGTCTCCCGTCCCCCACGATCGTACTCATATGGTCCGTGCAATGACTCAGTTTTGACTTTCGGCAATTTGAACAGTGCATCCACACGCAGCATGCATCACTCGCATACTTACATCCGTCCCACGTTGTATTCTTGTAATCTACTGTCCATCCTCAAGTTATATAAGTCTTAGACGGTCCACATCTCACGTTTCGCTCTCCATCTGCGGCCTCCCGTCCGCCGACATGTGCGTGGACTCGAGTCAACTTGGTCGTACTCTCACGCCCCAACGGACCGAGGGTGCCACTATCGATGGTGGACAACCTGATTCAGGCCTAGGACCACCGCTAGCTAATAACGTCGCAGGAAGCTTGTACTGCCATGGATCTTGGCCTCCAGAACGTTCATGTTTTGATCACCGGTATGACTTCATCTTCGTCTCTATTATCTACGGCAATGGCCAACACGGTCGTCTGTTTGAGTAGGTGCGAGTGGTGGAATTGGACTCTCTACCGCTCGCCTGTTTCTAAGTCCGTAACCGTCTCTCGTTACACCATCAGCGGAAATACATTCGTTTAACCCCATCTTCCCGCAGAAATGGGAGCTCGGGTGACAGCCCATTACAACAGCAAGTTCGCCCCGCTCGAGCCTCTCGTAGCAGAGTTCGGGCACGACCGCATCCACACCTGTCAGGCCGACCTCACGAGCGAGGACGACGTCCAGGAGCTCTTCACCAAAGCCACAACGACACCTTTCGGGGTGATCCAGGTCGCGGTCATCAACCACGCATACTACGAGGGGCGCGACGTGCCGCTCGCGGAGATGAGCTTGACGCAGTGGGAGTCGACGTTCCGGACGAACGTCACGTCGTCGTTCCTCGTCGCGCGCGAGTATCTCCGTGCGTTGAAGTCAGCGGGGCTGGACGCAAAGGAGAAGGCGGCGATCGTCCTCGTCGGGAGCACGGCAGGCAAGTTCGGCGAGGCGGGCCACGCGGACTACGCTTCGACGAAGAGCGGTGAGTAACGCGCACTTATGAATGAAATGGGGGGGGGGAGGGGGCGAAGGCTTACAAGAACGTTGGGATGGCGACAGCATTGATGTATGGGATGTGTCTGAGCCTGAAGAACGAGATCGTGAGGATTGCGCCGAGAGGACGCGTGAACGTCGTTGCCCCCGGGTGGACGAGGACGCCTATGGCGGAGGAGTCGCTCAAGAATCCCGACGTTGTGTACCAGGCCCTCGCAACGTAGGTTTCGTTTCGTGTCGTGTTTGCCTTTGATCCCCCCTCGGTGATCAGGCGGATTAACGTTCACCGCAGGACCCCATTGAAGAAGGTCGCCATGCCAGAAGACGTCGCACATCAGATTGTGGTGCTCTCCTCCTCCACCGTCTCGGGCCATGTTTCGGGGCACGTTCTCATGGTTGAGGGTGGGATGGAAGGCCGGCTGTTGAACAGACCTGGGGACCTGGAGATGTAGAGATGGGGCGTCAACAGTAAGTACTAGAAGAACAGATACCTGAAGTAGACTGACGCTTGATCTATCGCTACCACAAGACGAAATTCGAAAGAAAATGCGCTTAGTGGCTTCCATAATGAACAGGGTTATTCACAGGTTTTCTACTGATGGAAGTGAAGTATAGAAATAAAACAGAGGTTTATGAACATAAGTTAGTGACGGTCAATAAGGAGTAAATGTCAGAGGATAGTCTGACAAGGAAGCACTATAATGCAAACCATAAGCGAAAGAAGATCAGCAATTTATAAGCTAAATCGGGTCTAGCCACGTGCGGATGGATACGAGCCCACCGTTTCTGGCGTCGAGCTCGACCCACTCTTCGACGTCGAGCATCTTGTCCACGACCTGATCTCCTTCGTCGGACTCGGCAACACCTCTGGCAGTCGGTGCGTACCTGCATCACCATTCAGAACCGAACTGTCCCCGCTTAGTCAGGGCCTCACTTTGTTCTTCAACTACCACGTCCTCGCCGTCCTCACCTGCCACCAGTCACCGTGCAGCTAGGTCTCCGACATCGTGTGCTTTGCAGAGTTGAACACAAGAAAAAACAAGGCCGTGCGTTTCGGTGACCCGCATCTTTTCACCTCTTTTCTCACCTCGCACGTTCAGCCTGGTTCATCTTTCCCTCGCCCCCACTATGGACCCATTCTCCAGCCTACAAGTCCCCGATGGCTCGCAGCCAGGCCCTTCGCGCCAGCATGGCGCCAGGCCCATTTCCGTCCAGCCCCCATCGTCGACAGCGAATACTCAGTCGGCAAGCCGGAAACGTGCATCGCACAACGTGGTCACATCCCAACCTCAACAGGACGAGCAACCGGGATACCGCGACATCTACTCGCACCCCGCTGCCCTCGAATATGCTGCTGCCCATCCAAGGAGGTCGATTCCGAAGTTCGGTCCGTACCTGCTCTTGCAAACGCTCGGCGAGGGGGAGTTCGGCAAAGTGAAGCTCGGGCTGCATATGCAGTGGGGCGAGGAAGTCGCGGTCAAGCTCATACGAAGAGGCAACATAGACTCGACCGTGCGCATGTCAAAGGTTGAGCGCGAAATCGAGGTTCTACGGGTGCGTCCTCTGTCACTTGGGTCTTTTCGGGCCGCCCATGACATGATACGGTAGACTCTCAAGCACCCCAACATCGTCCGGCTGTACGATGTTATCGAGACCGACAAGTACATCGGTATCATCCTCGAATATGCGTCTGGAGGCGAGCTGTTTGATCACATCCTCGCTCATCGCTACTTGCGGGAGAAGGATGCTTGCAAGCTCTTTTCGCAACTCATCTCCGGCGTCTGGTACATCCACCAGAAGAAAATCGTTCATCGCGACCTGAAGCTCGAAAATCTGTTGCTCGACCGGTACCGTAACGTCATCATCACGGACTTCGGCTTCGCCAACCGCTTCGAGCATCGCTCTGACGACCTAATGCAGACGAGTTGCGGCTCGCCCTGTTATGCAGCACCGGAGCTTGTCATCTCAGACGGCCTCTACGTCGGTTCCGCTGTCGATATCTGGTCATGCGGTGTCATCCTCTACGCTATGCTCGCTGGTTACCTTCCCTTCGATGACGACCCGGCCAACCCTGACGGTGACAATATCAACCTGCTCTACAAGTACATCGTCAACACCCCCCTTTCCTTCCCCGACTACATCTCCGAGGAGGCGCGGGATCTCCTGTCCATCATGCTCGTCCCCGATCCCGCCCGCCGTGCAGACCTGCCGACGATCATGGGCCATAGATGGCTGGCACCATACGCTCATCTCTTCCAGAAGAGTGTCAATGAGCTGGAGCGCACTGCTATCGAGCAACATCACCAGAAGAGGCTCGCATACCAGAGACAGATAAAGGCAGCGGCAAGTGGAGAATCACCCTCGGCCCAGAAAATGGCGCGTAGCCAGAGTGCTCGTGTCGAGGGCTTTGGGACGTCTCCGCCATCGTCTAGCTCACGCAACCATCGCGACCAACGGTATCCTGCACAACCACCGCAACCTGAATTTTTGTACGAGACTTCGGCACCGTCAGGTTCTGGGCGCCGTGGCGTCAATTCGGCGATCGTCGTCCCGACTTCTTCACCCATTGGGCTGGAAGATGATCCCTTCGCACCTTCTCCATCTCAAGAAGTTCCCTCTATCGCTCTGCCTTCTACCCATGTTCCGCAGGATGTCACGAACGGCATCCACGAGGATGATCGGATGCAAGTCGACGGAGGGTCAATGGTTCCACAACCAGTTGCGTATGCGCCGGTCAAGACGACCTCTCCCGAGTCCAAGCGGTCGAAAGTACCCAACCGACATACTATTCAGGTCGAGTATGGCGAGTCGGAGTCGAGGCCAGATCCTCTCAAGGAGCGCGGTCGCACGAACGGGACATCCGGCACTCCTGAGCGCGCCTCCAAGAAGCATTCCATTGACACCTCGCAGAAGCCCCTTCCTGGAACGCCTTCGCGGACTCAGCCTGGAAGTGCCATCCCTTCTCCATCGACAGTCGCCCCTGTGGTATCTATTGAGGTCACTGCCCCGCCCGTCACGCCTATGACGGCGGTCGAGGAGAAGCTCCCGCACCCTCCCGCTCATTCCCGGAATGGTAGCAGCGCCGGTTCCACTGGCTCAGCCTCGTCCAAGAGCCGGCACAGGAAAGGGCTCTCAATCGACAAGATTGGCATCTCTAAGATGTTCGGGAGTGGGTCTGGGCCAGAACAGACAAACGGCCACATCGCACGTACACCGTCTCAGGGCGAGAAGCCAGTTCCGGACGCTGTCCCCGCATCGCTCAAGGACATTGTCCGCCGTCCATCGAGCGTCCAGATTGGCACATCGACAAGGACAACATCTGCGGACACGAGCGCGGATGCCTCGCTTTTGAGCCCCAAAGGCACTGTCAACAGCAAGAAATCAACTAGGCGTAACACACTCACGGTCATGGTCGCGCCGATTCGCAGCTCGATCAAGCCGCGCGCGAAGAAGACAATGGAGACTCCGATGAAAGAGAAGGCAGACGACAAGGGACCGTTATCCTCCGATGGACCTGCTCTTCCTCCCAAGGGCGGGATGCTGCCTCCCTCTACCCCGCAGCCCTTGCGCTCAGGACAGGACGAGGCTTCTGGTTACAACTCCAACACTTGGAAGAGCCAGCGCGCCCCGGTTCCTGCGTCGACAGTCAAGGCAAGCAAGGTTATGCAATGGTTCCGCTCCAAGAGCAAGGGTCGCGGCCCCGCAGACATCTCCGACGTCGAGGCCGAGAAGCCGGTCAACGATGCGCCTCCCACGTCCTCCATTTCCGTCCCCCGCCAGGGTCCCACGGCTCCGCCTATCAACACGCATCTTTTACCCACGTCGTCGGAGAAGACACACTCTCCCATCCCGTTGACAGCGACGCCTTCCGACCAGTCTTTCGCGCATCATGGGCTGACCGAACGCTGGCTCAAAGGAATCAGCGTCGGCCGTGTCAACTTGCGTGTGCACCATGGTGCGGTCGACCAGACGACGATTACGACGGGCTCGCCGCCGGAGGTCATGAAGCATGTCAAGGCTGTCCTCGAGGGTATGGGCATCGACATTGCAATCGAGCACGAATACAAGTACAGGTGCATCCGCCCGAAGAAGAAGCGCACCGGGCTGGGGCTCCGTGATGGCTCGGGAAGCCTCGCAGCGTTCACTATTGTCGGGTCGGCTGCATCGAACGGGGTATGTACTATGTTATGGTTCTTGACGTTTGCGGTTGACTGATTGGTAATTGGTGCAGGTCGACAAGCGCGGGCTGCCCATTCCCTCGCAGACGCAGTCGCCATCGTTTGGCTCGACCACGGGAGGCATGCTCCGCGGGCTACTCATGCGCCGGCAGTCGTCACAGATGCCCTCCGGCCCTGTTCACCAGGTGTCACCTTCACTCGAGTCGGAGGCAGGCTCCGACTCCGTCCTCGCTTCCGCCGTTCCGGGTTCATCGAGCGACTCCACGTCGCCGATCTCTCTCGACACTATCTATGGCGACCAGCAGCAGGATGCCGGCGACGAAGTCCGGTTCTCCGTAGAGCTGACACGTCTCGATCGTCTGGACGACACGTACAGTTTGGATATCCGCCGGTTAAAGGGCAACCTTCGGAGCTACAAGTTCTTGTACGATACCCTTAGACAGTGCGTCCTTCCCAAGACCTTCTTTGCATATATGTGTTGCTGATGAACCTTTCTTGCAGACGTGCAGATCTCCAGCGGTGAGCACATACCCGAACACTCTGTCGCTCTAGCCAGCAAGTTGTATAGCATCCGACATTTGCATGGTACAATTCTGTTCTCCGCACCACCATTTTTTTCCAACATGTGGCAATACTTCTCGTTCCTGCACGAATGACTTCTTTGCTTCCCGTCGCCCTACACTTATTGCCAACCCCTAATACGTTCACATTCGCGTTCACTCCTCCGTTTTCGCTCTCGACTTCAATCCCGTCCACCACCCCTCGCCGTTATTCTCTCCCATGGCCCTCCGTTATCCACCCTCTTCCCTCGGTAACTGTTTGTCTCGGTGTTCCGATGTCTGCTTCGCGAGCGGTCCCTCGCTTTCGTTTCTTCGAGTTTCGGACGCTCGCGCTTCGAGTTCCATGTCATTACGTTCGAGTTGGAAGCTGTTGGAGTTGTCGGAGGTTCTCGCCTGTATATGTGATAAAAGCCGCTCTTTGCCATGGATCCGCACGCTCTCGTGTCTCGCCTACTGCATCGCTCCCCCTTCCCGCTCTGCATGCGCATACGTATTCACCATACTTAAAATATACCTTGTTTCCCGCCCTGGAATTCGTCTTGTGTACATTAAGATGCCTTCTGGTTTATTGGTAGAAATTTCTAGCACTGGTCGAAAAGGCTTCATTAAGTCTCTCGCAAAGTCATTGTATGCCGGCGAGAGAACGGCATGCGCAGTTGAGGCACTGCCGTTGTGACGGTAGCCGACAGATAAATCCGCAGAGTCTTTCTGCAGATGGACTCCTGCGGTGACGACACTGGATGGCGGTGTCCAACGGTCCCACAGTTGGCGTTTCAGCCCTGCGATGGCCGCCATCTACCTTCGCTGCCTCCAACCTTCCCCTTGCAATGTCTTCGTGATTACCACCCTCGCGAGCAACGAAGAGTTCGCCCACCATACCACGTAACGATACCCACGACCTCCCCAACGACCTCCTGACGAGAAGAACCAGACGTATCCTTGGCAACTTTGCACCATGGCAGATGGTATCGGTCATGGATACAGAGGTGAGTTCGAGTGTATTCGAACTCGT
Source organism: Ganoderma meredithae (assembly GCA_022814645.1). NCBI lineage: Eukaryota > Fungi > Basidiomycota > Agaricomycetes > Polyporales > Polyporaceae > Ganoderma > Ganoderma meredithae. Next base: position 77,549 of record JAKLMY010000085.1, on the reverse strand, counting down.
GCAAATATGCTCTAGATATGACAGTTCACCGTGCATGTGGGTCTCCCGCAATTCGAAGATTCAGTGGAACCCAGGGATCGCCGGGGCGAGCTTCAATGGTACAGTGAGAGGATATCGTTCGAAGCTATCCAGGTAGTGGTGAGTACTGGATCTTGTTCCTCGAGAAACTGGAGATTGACGTATCTATTCACCTTGCCCTGACCATCCAATCCCGAACGTCAATATCCGCTGTAGGACCTCAATTTCACTGATCCAACGCGCCAAATTATACATGCTGGCACCCTTTTCCGACGGAGCGACCCGTTGAAACGGAGTGTAAATGGCTGGAAGGAGTTATGGGTGATCTTATTTGACAATTATCGTGCGTCTTCTCTCCTAATGGCCTGTGTATGCGCGTTCCGATCCATCCCATGTGTTAGTGGTAATGACCAAACCGAAGGGCAAGGGAGACGACATCAGATACGTCGTCTGGAAGCCTGTGAGCACGACATGCTTCGGACTAGGAGCCACATCCCCGTTGACGCGTCCTTCAAGCCAGTACGCATCGAGCTCCTCGCGCTCTCCAGCCTGAGCGTCCGGCCCGTTCAGCGAAGCAACACCTTGTCCCGTATTATGCGAACCGGCCGCGACTCACCAGATCTTCTGTCCATCTTTTCGGACAGCCCTGCGGATAGCAATCACGATAATAACTATCACCCGCTTTCCTTCCATTGCCACGGAAAGCATGGAGGAACTTATACGCTCTATGCCCCCAGTCCGGACGAACGCAATGAATGGAGGAGACGGATGAAGGAGGCAATTGTAGCACAAGGGGCTGTCCAAGCGAACCGAAGTGTTTTTGACGTGGAGACCATCACGGACAACACTGGCCCCGATGGCTCTGGACACCATCCGGGACTTGTTACTGGGAGGATTTCATGTTCCATGCCATTTAGTGGGTCAATGTCTCTTGTGCGCGGATATAATATGTGCTCACCTTATAAATTGGGTTGCAGATAAGGATGGTCATGACTTGATCGCGGTTGGGAGTGAGGATGGGATATGGATAGGGTTTCTCCATCAGCCTGAAAGTACGTCCGTCGCATGTCATGTTGTTCCATTCACCTTGAGACTGATATCCACCAGCTGTGCAGCGTGTAATATCAGTAAAGAATGTCAATCAATTGGCATTTCTAGAGGAGCATGGTTTTTTTCTCGTTTTAGCAGAGAAGGTACTTTCATTCGTCCGCTGCCCATATCTAAACTAAAACCTACCGTATTTTGGACTTATCTCAGGTGCTACATGCTATCGACATTGAAAGTATTGTCCCGACGCCAACGCCTCGAAGACCCAGCCACCCCACTGTGCCTGGGTTACAGAGGCTCAGTCGGCCAAATAAGCACGTTGACTTCTTCAGCGTTGGGCGGCAGTTTGGCAGAACCCTCGTAGTGTATAAACATCGCAAAGGCGTGAGCATCTCTTCCCCATTCGTGCACACTTTCTAACTCGACAACGATTTTGTAGCTGGATAGCGTCTTCATGGTGCTCGAGGTAAATGACACAATGAGCTACAATCCTCAGTTACCCCGTGGATTCGGGGTCTATAGGGTGAGAATGCTGCGGCGACACTTATCTGTACCTTACCACCATGTCCTGTGCTCATGGACAGACTGTATAGGAATTCTTTCTCCCAACCGATTCACTAGACCTCCTCTTTTTGAAGACAAAGGTGTGTATCTTGATACCAAGAGGTTTTGAGATCATGGATATTACGGAGTACGTCTTGTCGGTTTGCGAGCTATTTTCTTGCCGTTTAGGGATCCCACAGTTTCAACAGTATCACTATCCCGCAAGACGAGGATCTGCGCAGAATCGGGAAGCGGTCGATGACCAACAAGCCCTTAGCAATGTTCCGAATACGGGAAGATGAATTTCTACTGTGTTTCGACGGTGAGCCTTTCTGCCTAAACACATCCTTAGCTGAGTTTTGAAGTTGTCATAAGAATACGGCTTGTATGTCGACAAACGTGGGACGCCTTCCCGCTCGCCACCAACCATCGAATGGGAGGGTACTGCCTTACAGGCTGCCTGGCATCCCCCATATGTCGTCCTTTTCGGCGCAGCCTTCATCGAAATCCGACAGGTCGAGTCCGGCCGCCTCACACAGGTCATCACTGGGCACGATATCCGCTGCACATGGGATGGCCGTGGCGTCATTCGCCCCGAAGGGATCGACGAGTTTGCAGATCCTCGGGCCCCACGCATACACGCTGTATTGGACGACTCGGATATGTCGAGCGCGTTTTCAGCGGATCAACACCATTTACGCTCCCTGGGGAGGCGTCAGCACGCCATTGTGCTCGCGCCCACGGAGCGTCTTGCCGTGCCCGGGACACGGTACTCGCCTTCGTTGCTCAGCGTTGCGGACACCCTTCCTGTTTATGTGCCTTGATACTTATCGCAGCATCATATTGGACGATATGCTTCAACTCCTACGGACGGTTTGTCATTGCTAGAACTGTATAACATGTTGTGATGCTCTTGCTGGGGTTTCTTTCACCTGTGATTCGGTTCCCGTTGGGTCTGTTGTCAGCCTCCGATCGTGTGATGTCGTGCCGTTCGTACGTCACATTCAGTGGTTGGTTTCGTGCTCGCCTCTTGCCTCCCGCCTCGTCGAACACTGTATACCGCATTCACAGTCTACATATAGCCTCGTACAGGTCTACGCGGAGTGCCCCATTTGAAACGGGGCGTCAGGTACGTTGGTACAGACCACTTCGACATATGCATCGTTGATTCATCCGTGTGCCAGCCTAAATCCAGACCCTTGGTGCGTTCCTTCACTCACCCTCACCGCATCGTTTTGAACAGATCCCTTCTTCCTGCAGTCACACAGCCTATCGATATCAATTCTCCAACAGGCATCTTTCCAATGCCAGCACTCCTTCCCGGATCTAGGTCTCGTAGCAGAAGCAGTACAGCCGCCCCAGAAGACGCAACAGGACCGAATAAAGGCAAGGGTAAAGTAGCAAAGGGACGGAAACCATATCCTGCCTCTCGCCCTCTCCGCGACCCTGCTCGTGCCAACAAAAAGGGCACGCACTCCACCTCCTCCAATCATGAGCTGGATGAACCTTCCAACACCGCTCAGGGGCCCCTCCTCACGGGCACGCGGCTCCCTGCTCCCCCTCTGATGTCGAGAGGGTCTTCGTCCTCTTCCTCCACCTCGGCGAAGCACGACCGGTCCTACCCCGACCTCGGGATGCCTTCGCGCGAGGAGTTCGCGGCGATGGAGGAGCAGTACATCGCGTCGCTCGACCCGCGCAAGCAGACCAAGGCCCTCATCTCGCAAGCTATGTTCGACAGCATCTGGCTCGCACTGCACAACCCGCGCGACAACACGATCGGCTCGCCACAGTTCCGCTGGTGGGTGCGCAAGATGTTCATGCTCGCGCGGCCAGACGAATTCGGCGCGCTCGTTCCCTTCATCGCGGACCCGGACAGAGACGAGGGGTCTTTCGTCGAGTACGGCCGCCATGCTAGGGAGGACGGGCAGGTCCATGAGGCAATGGTGATGACGGGAACACGATACCTCAACGCGGCGTCGCTGCCGCTGCCGGTGGTCCTCCACGACGGGAAGCGCGTCGCGATCCGCGAACAGATTTACGATATCCTGTGCGTGTGCCACGAGCGCGTGGGCCACGGCGGGCGCGACAAGACGGCCACGGAGATTCGCAAGACGTACACTTGGGTTCCGAAAGACCTCATCGCGCTGTTCGTCAAGAACTGCCCGACGTGCGTGTGCAAGCGGTCGAAGCAGGTGGAGCGCGCGGTGGATAACGGCCCTTCGCCCGAGGCCCTCCCTTCGCGGTCGGGGTCGGGGTCGGGGACGTCGGAAGAAGAGCCTCAGGCGTCACCCGTGGCGCAGTACATCCCGCTTCCTATGAGCACCCTGATGAACGGCTCCCAGCCTGGCTTCGGGCATGTCTCGCCGTTAGGCCTCCCTGCATGGTCCCATTCGCCCCACTCTGCACCCCTTCCTCCACCGAGCGCGATGGTAGGGACAGGGCATTCCCTGTCGGGCTCCCTTCCGTGGTACTTCCCTCCAGGTGCAGGGGTGCCCCCCGGGTCCGGCTACTTCCTCCTCCCCAATGGGATGTACGCCGCGGCTGCGCCGCTCCTGCAGCGCCCTCCGTCGAGCTTGGGCGCGGTGCAGCTGCCCAGCATCCGCGTCACGGACATCGACGCAGACACTGATGGCCCGGGCCCAGGCGCGGGCGCGCTGCCGCACCACTTGTCCCCCAACCACGTTCAGCACCACGCAGGGCCCGGGTCGGACTTGAAGGTCACTCTTCCGTCCTTGTCTCAGGTGTTGTCTGGGGAGTTGACGCTGACGGCGGCTCGGACTCGACAGCCGCTGCAAGCTCTCTCCGGGAATGCTACCTCTGGATCTGGATCGGGCTTCCGAGTCGACCCTCTGCAGGGCGACGTGGACTCGCCGCGCTCGTCTCCGCGCCGGCACGAAAGGCACGCTGCTAGCACTCAGGCTCAAGGCGCACCGTACGTGCCTGTCATCGACCCGGCGCTGCTGGCGCAGGACGGAGTGCATATGCTCGCGATGGCGGCGGAGGTGGTGCAGAGGGCGGGATAGGTCGGCGTGGATGAAGGGGACGTGGCGCGATAGTCTTGGCATTGGCATGAGAGTCGGTGTGGTATGTACTGTACGTGTTCCTTATGTGTGTGCGCGATGAGCTGGGACTTGTGGTTGTGTGGTTTTGGTGTAGTTGTTGGAAAGGATCTCGGCAGAGGGCTGGGCGATATATATTATATACGATATCCAGGGCTGGTACTGGTACATTACTATATGTGCGTGCGCCTCTACGATATGAGTGCGATGTAGACATCCGGGCGTGTTTCGGGGGCGTGAAAGGAATCGTCAGAGGAAAGAAATCTGGAGCGCGCGTGTCCGGAAGCAGGCGTCGACAAGAAAAGGGATCGATCGAACTCCACAAGTCCCAAGCGATTCAGTCATCATCCATGCAATCGGTTCTCATTTTTCACAAGTCGGGTAAGGCCGGGATTTGGTTAGGCTAGCGGAAACAAGAGTTGATGCGTTAGTGGCAGAGGCCTGACATGCGAGCAGAACGCGCACCGATGATGACCGTGGCTGCAGCGACAAGCCCAGCAAGCCACAGACCAGCCCGCGCGTCCAGAGGAGGAGCAACAGCAGCGTTGGTGAGGCCGATACCGGACGTCGGCGCGCTCGCGGCAGCGGTCGTCGCGAGCCCGGTGGCGGCGGTGTTGGCTCCCGTCGCGGTGTTGGCGGGGACCGTGCCGTACTCGGTCGTCTGCAGCGGGGGCGAGAACCCGACGGACACGCTCGTCGTGTCGGGCGGCGGCACCACGGCGGTCGAGAACGTCGCGGAGGGGACGGACGCGAAACCTGTGGTCGTGCCCCCGGGGGTGGTGACGGCCTTCGTCGACGTCGGCGCGCGCGCGGTACTCGTCGTCGTGACCGTGCCACCGTTGATCGTCGAGGGGAGTGGGGCAACGCCGCCGCAGATCTTGCCGTTCGGACAGCATCCGCCCGAGTCGCAGTAGTAGCCCGGCGGGCAGAAGTTCCCGTCTGTCGATGTGCGCCGTTCAAATGGAATGGTGGTGGTCAGCGTGCTGCGGCATAAGACGAGGACAGGGTTGGGTGCGGAGGGCAGGACGTACCGGAGCAGCAGGTGGAGCCGTCGAGCGGGTAGCAGGTGGTCGCGGAGCACTCGACCCACCCGACCGGGCAGCCGTCCGAGGTGTCGTGCACGCCGAGGACGTGCGTGGCGTTCACGATCGCGCCCTTGGGGAACCACTGGGACAAGCAGAAGTCGCCGGCTGGTGGTGCGGCGGCCTGCGTCCGGGAGAGGAGGGCGGCAGCCGCAAGGAAGAGGGCGAGAGGGCGGGCATGGGTCCAGGGAGACATTATCTACACAAGGTGCAGGTAGACAAGGACGTGAAGATGTGTGGGGATGCGGTGTGGGACGCGAGGCCTCGCGGGGAGAGGTGCCTGGAGGGAAGGACAGTTTATATGGCCCAGAACCCAACCCAAACGATCGACAAGAATTTTCACGGAGGCTTCTGGCTGGACATGGGACATGGCGGGGCGATGCGCTCGTGTCTGTGGTCTTGTTTAATTTTGCGGTTCGCCCAGCAAAAGCTGTCAACGGCGAGAGACGATGGTTGGTCCGCGTGAGGTTTCTTGACGTTTCATCTCACCTTTGGCGGCACACGCCCGAGGCGTTGATACAACGCCCAACAGAGCGAATTGTTCGGCCCCAAAGCGACTCCGGGTGCATTCTGCATGAAGCTGTGAGGTATAGTGGATGTGTATGTGCGGCATAGCACAACGAAGAGGCGAGGAAGAAATGGGCCTGGATGTCTGACCTGCGGGAGCTGTGCCATGTCAATGTGATCTCGTGCAAGGAACAGGGTGCTTTACCAGTGCTTGAGGGTGCGGCTGAAGTGGAAGACGGTGGGAGATTGACAGAGCCCTTTGCGGATCAGAGACGTCAGTGGATGAGTGGTCTTGGCACGACGAACAAATCGCCACGAGCGCGAGTCACCCGCCGTTGAATTTGATGTGCCTTCTGTCCCAAAGCGCCATCGGCAACAGCAAGACCTGTAGATAAGTACGCGATACTAGTCGCACTAACGGGAATTGCATTCACACGATTACATTCGCATCGTTCACAGAACTCAAAAATGTGCTCATGGCATTTCCGGCGCTGTCCTCTCTGTCGATGACCTCGGTGTCCTGTGCCGACTCTGAGTCTGGCCAGCCTGATGACTCGTCCCCTTCTTCTCGTCCCGCCCTATCCCGTCTTTCAGTCGTCTGGCACATCTCTGGAGCTATGCTCTACAACTGGCTGTCCAATACGCCTACTCGTTCCGTGCCCAAAGAACTGAACCTCGGTTTCTGCGACATCGTGGCGGGGCTGCAGATGGTCGTCGGTCTCTCGAGCCCCTTGACGGTGCTGACCATCCGAAACATGGCGCTCCACGATTCCGACGACACCCTCGATGAGTAGACTCTCCTGTCCCGGATCCAGACCATATCTCAACTCACCCGCTTGTGGCGAATCCCAAGCGAACCCCGCGTTCGCACGCCTCTCGCGTAGGCCTTCTCGGGCACAGAGGACATCGAGCTCCTGCGCCTGCACGCCGAGTTCTTCTGCCGCCAGTTCTCGTGGCACAACATGGCGTGGACGCTCGAGCCGTTCGCCGCAGCAGGCGCCGCGGACGTCCTCCACATCTGCTGCTTCCCGGAGCCCTACCCCGCGGAGGACGACGACGGAGCGGAGTTGTTCGTGGACCTTGAGGAGCCCGACCTGGTCCTCGACGACCGCGAGGGCGGGGCGTTCTCCGCGCTCCGCGTCGTCAACCTCATGGTGTTCCTCGTCGAGCAAGACGGGGACTTGCCCACGAAAGCATGCTCAATTCTCCGCGTGACTGGAGGGAGAAGCTCCCGGGCCTGTACGAGCGCGGGGTCCGCGTGGAGCTGTAAGTGTACAAGTAAGCAGCCCCTGCAGTTTCAATATGTTCTGTGCTTGGACTGAAGGGTCGCCGTGGTGTCGCTGTGGCCTCTGGTTGAAGCGCCTGGACCGTGTTCGGCCCCAAAAGGATCTTTGGACTGCTGCTCGCGTTGGGTGGCCCGGATTTCCCGCATGGGAGCCCCATGTTGTAGGAACCCTCTCGGTGTCGGAGGACTCGGTTCTTTTCGCCCATGACGATGATGATCATGGTGTTGAGCAGAGCGGGCCGGTCTTGTATATGAAGGAGACCTTGTTGGAATCTTGTCATTATGTAAGCGAGCTTGTTTCGTGCTCGCGGTCTTGTTCTGGTTATTCAGCCCTAGAGTCTTGTTACCTGCATGTATTTAGGTACGCCCGCGGCGCGATGTCCCTCACGCGTTTGCCTTTAGCGTTCAAACGCGAATCTGTTCTTCCTCCATTCGCTCTCCTCCTACGCGCCCCGTTCCCTCCCACAGACCTTGCCCATGGGAAGTCACTAGTGGCATCGCTATCGGACCCGCAGGGAATAGGAAGGGAAATAGAATGATTAGATATTCTGTCTGACCAGCTCCTCGGTGACCCGATATCACACTCGGTTTCCGTGATCTGCCAAATCCAAGGCCTGCGACGTCAGCACGTGCTCTCGCGCATTGAGAGCAAACACGCATACACTTGGGCCCCGCAGTAGGATTTGCGAGGAAGTTCCGCCTGGGCGCCGCGATATGTTTCACCACTGCAGTGCATACGTGAAACTCGCGGAGGGATCGGAACTGGGGCTGACGGCGTGACGCGTTACCTTCCATTTACGGTAATGAGACCCGAAATTGGCGCCCTGGAGACCGTAAATCTAGGACAAGAAGTATCATAATCATACAGTACGTGGTACGCGCGGTCCCCTCGCATTCACAAAGCGCATACAGTCGCCGCACACGAACTCATGGAGTCCGATGTGACAAAGGAAGGTCGTTAACAAAGGAACGAAACAAGGAAACTAACATAGGTTAAACACATCCAGGTTCACACCCAGATGGGTAACAACAAGACGTATCACATCGTCCTCCTCCGACATACATGCCATCTGTAGCGCCGGCATCCCATCGGGCATGTCAGTACGCTGGACGTTACGTAGTCGTAACTCATGAGAGCATCAAGGGGCATTGGGCGCGCCACGCAGATTCATGCCGCACAGGCTGGCGGGAGCTTCGTCGTCTTTGGCATCTGGTCAACGTAGTCACGAACGGCACACTCCCATCGTTCGTGAAGAACGTGTCGATGTCAGCTCTGAACAACACGGACCGTTGTAGTTCATTTGGCCAGGCCAGGTGGAGCCGGGACCGGGCGCTTCGTCGACGGTGGGAGCTGCGGCGGGGCCATCCCCATACCCACCTCCTTCTCATTCTCCGCCTCCTTCTCCTTCTCTATCTCGTTCGCGGCCCTGCGTGGCACTATGGGGGCGCTGATCGAGGGCCGGACACCAGGCGTACCAGGCGGGAGGGCGCGGGAGCCAAACGCAGGTGGGACCCTGTGGGTAGTAGTCCCTGGGGCAGGCGAGGGCACGGGCGGGACACGGCGGGTTGCGGCGGCGCGGTTTTTCCAGGAGTAGGGGTACTTCTGGGCGTCGTCGAGGCGGTCGCGGCGGCGCCCGAGGCAGACTGTGCAGCTGGCGAGGGAGAGGAGGATGACGACGATGAAGGTGAGCCAGAAGCCTGGGGCGCAGTGTTGTTAGTGATCAGTCGTTTATTCTGCGTGTTTGGGACGGCACTGGCTGATAAAGAGCAGGGGTGGGTTTGGGGTTGGGGTATGGCGAGACGCAGGAAAAGGGAAGGAAATGAAGGAAGACAGCCAAGACAATTGAAGAAAGGACGGGATGGAAGGAGACGGAGAATGAGTAAGGAGAACTTACCAGGCCCGGTAGCCGTGTCCGATTTAACGCCATCAAGCTTGTTCACCCGCTGCTTGACCCACCCATAAAGCGCGATGTCGGCGAGGAACGCAAGCAGCGTCAGGAAGGCGGCGAGAAACGCCGCAAGCGCGGCCGCGAGCCGCGCAGAGGCATGTGTGAGGAGGGACAGCCCCAGCGCGGAGACTGTGACCGCCGCAGCTGTTTCACGGAGCCACATGGTTTGAGTTTCAATGGGGGACGGGCCCGGGAGGAGGAGGGCGATACGTACCGATGGGGTGGATGGCGAGACCGCGCGTCCAGGAGGCGGTGATGGTCTCGGAGCTCTCGCGGTGGGCATCGTAGAGAGTGGTGGAATACCCGCCGTGGTTGGTGTTGCAGACGCGGTCGCCGTTCTGCTGGTACCAACACGCTGCCCTGTATTTGTTATGTCTTCAGCGAAGGGTTGGGACAGGGAATTGAACTGGACCTGCTTACCAAGTGCTGAACTGCGTATACCCAATGGCATGTCCAAGGTGACACGATGGCGGCATGTCAGCAATCGGAGCATACAATCGTGTGTGATAGAGGGAGGACTTACCCGGACAGCCGTAATAGCGTTGGTGCCGTTGCCTATGGTTGGAAGGGTGTCCTTGAAGTGAACCCGCACGAAGTCAAGGTCGGTGAGGTAGGGGAGGGAGATGGAGACGATGAAGAGAAGAATAAAGGAAAGAAAGAGGAATAGGATTCCGGGGACCTGAAATGTGCGCGACTTGAAGTTGACGGCCATGTTGAATCCTTCCTAAAAAAAAATTGAAGAGGTTCCGGTGCGCAGCACACGTGAGTGAATTGAACGAAGGAATAGGCGGACGAAATCGTGAGGATCGTCAAAGGAGAAGAAGGGGGAGGATCAGGGCGACGGCTATCCGAGGTCGAGGATATAGGCCTGGAGATCTATCAAGGGGAAGAGGCTGGAACAGGCGACTGGGGAGTACGGCGTGCTCGCCTCGCGCAGAAGGCGCCGCTTGGAGGCGGTGAGGTAGTGCGGAGTGTCGGATTAGTACTCGGAGGTTACGTTTTCAAACAAGGATGGATCAAACCGCACTTGTCTGAGCCAAAGTTGGAGCGCATGCGTGGATGCACGCTCGCTCCAGACATGATGAGGCTTGATGGGATAAACAGAAAGCGCAAGCCGCAATCACTGCAAAGCTGTCCACGCACCCAGCCCACGGTCTGGACGAGTGCTGAAGGCATTGTATTAGGGGGAGCCGTTACTTAGAGTGGACCATGGCCAGTGACGACATGGAGGAAAGACGGAGAAGCATTGCCATTAGCCGAGGCAATGTCTATGGTGAAGCGAGGAACACGTGACAGAAATAGGGAGATGTCGGGCGTCTGTTTTGGATCTTGTTGAGAGATCTGATTGGAGAGTGGAGTTGCTCACGCCGAGGGGTCGGCTGGGGTCGTTCCGCGGCCGCGGCCCCTGTGCTCGGTTGCCGGCGGAAAGCATCCGAGGCTGCTGCTTTGAGTGTCAGTGAGAACGATCTTGGCTTGCAACCACCACCTCCTCGCAGACCCCGTTTTCCTTCAGCCACTTTCGCGTCCGCGCCTCTCCCACCCATCCCAATTCGTCTTCGACGCGTTCAAAGAGCTCTTTCGCCCCGCGGGCGCGTGATCAAGCACTCTTGTCCTCTCGTCGCGTAGCCTCCTTTCTCCGCACTCGGCTCCTTGCCGAAGCGCATATACCGCAGTGCAAAGTAGTTCTCCACGTACAGACGACTTCAATCCCCCCGCCCTTGCTTTCCCACTACACGCCTCTGCATTTGCGACTTCCCTGAACATCCGACATGCCCCCCAAGAAGACCGGAGGCAAGCCCAAGGCGTCTCACCCGGCTCCCCCTCCTACCGACGCGTCTGCTGCGCCCCAACAGCAGCGCACGCTTCAGACACGTAGTCAGAAAGCAGGCTTGCAGGTAAGCCCGCCTACTCGTCCCTCTGCGCACTCCGTTCCGCCCTCCTAACTGGAATCACGCGGGTCTGGCTGGATTCTGACGACTGTGTTCCACGCGTACGCCACAGTTCCCCGTGGGCCGTATCCACAGATACCTCAAGCAGCGCACGCAGTACAACGTCCGCATAGGCGCGAAAGCCGCTGTGTACACATCCGCGATCCTCGAGTATCTCACTGCTGAGGTCCTCGAACTTGCCGGTGCGTGCACACACATCCGCTTCCTCGTACCATATTTCTGTCGTACCGCGCGTCACGCTCGCGCTTCTGCGGGCGCGGTCCAGTGGCACCCGGAATGCTGACTATATGCGCCCGCTACTCACAGGAAACGCGTCAAAGGACTTGCGCGTGAAGCGCATAACTCCACGCCATCTCCAGCTTGCCATCCGCGGGGACGAAGAGCTTGATACGCTCGTCCGCGCGACCATCGCCGGTGGAGGTACGTCCATCGCTCATTTCATCTCGTGCTTATTTTTGTTCGGAATGTCCTTCAACGGCCTGACACACGCTGGCCCCGATAGGTGTCCTGCCATTCATCCACAAGAGCCTCACGCAGGGCAAGCAAAAGAAGGGCGACGTGCCCGCACAATAGACGGATCGGCCTCTCGCTTGCTACTGGTGTCTTTGTCTCTATACGTCGTGGGGTAACGTTGCCCTCGTTTGGTCCTATTTCCGTGGAGATGGCTGCTCTGGCTCGAACGCTGAACGTTGCGCTCACGAGTGCTTTGTATGCCGCTCGTTGTGCGCTTCAAGGCTACGTTTGTCATGCTGTCGATATGTCCAATTTTGTACAGTATATTGATGTGGATGTATGTGTTGCTATGCTGACGATGTAGAGTCTGCCTAACCTTGCGCGAAGGGTTGCCAGGTAGAACGTAGATGGCAAGGGCGGAGACTTAACGGTAAGTCAAGTACTTTGTTGTCATCCGACAGCGTTGCAGGGAGTTTAAGGTGAAAGGCCGGCTAATATCATGGCCCTTCCAAGGTATGGCTAGAAATACACAAACTACAAACATCCTCTAATAATTTCCCCTGCGTGCACACTAGCGCAGGGTCTTAGTCGTGCGGCGCGCGTCCCTCGCCCCTCGCCGCTGCCTTGCCGCCCGACTCGCGCAATTCGCCTCGCTCGTGCATCTCCTGATTCTTCGTTACTTTGCCGACGACCTGCCAGAAGAAGCTGAGCGATAAAGTCCTCACATCAAGACAGCACCCACACACCTTCTGCGTCTTCCCGACAACCTTGTCCGCTGCCGACGCATGCGTCTCGGGCAGGTCCTCGCGCCCCCCAATCGCCACGCCGCCTGCATCCATCCATATCCATCCATTCATAATCATTCGAAATGTACAAGAACACGAACGGACGGACCTCGCTCAGTCGGCTGCACGCCCAGCGGCCGCTCCTCCGTCCACGCGTTGCGCCCCTCGGGGCCGCCGGATGCGTACGCGTATGCGCCCCTCGGGTCCTGGACCTGCTGGTCCGGCGCGGCGAGCCTGTCCTCGAACGACTCGGGGTCGCGCACGTCGTCGTCGTCGTCGTCTTGTGAGCCTACGCCCGCACCTCGACCCACCTGGGTCCGCGCGGCGCCCGGGAGGACGTCGGACGACTTGTGCAGGTGGTGCTGCGTCGGCGGGGCGTCGTTTGGGCCCCAGGCCGCAGCCGGATGGGAGCTGGGGTTCGAAGCGGAGGACATGGCGTGTGTCGAGGATGTGCTTGGGTGTGCGGCAGTCAGTGGAGGGGTTGCGGGCGAGGTCGCGTGCTCGACTAGGGATGCGTTGGGCTGTACGAGGTCCGTTGTGAAGAAATTGTCGGGGCCTGAGCCTTGGTTAGTTGGTTGGGAGTGGGTGGTCGTGGAGATGGAAGCTTGTGAGTTGGTGAGGGCCTCGACCCTGTTGACTTGTAGGGCTTATATGCGCGTGAGGAGGTTACTGTGGAGGGAGGACGGAAAGTGACGTCAAGAACGTCATATCCAAACGGTGTTGGACCTCGGTGTTCCAACTCTCCACTTTTCAATGTTCCGTGTTTCATGTGGTGGGACGGCCTGCTGGTGGTGCCGTACACGTACGAGGCGTCAAGTGCAGGGCATACCAATCAATGGTCATGGCCTGGACAAAGAAACTTCAGAGGATCGAGCGCCAGGCCGACGTCACTGCATGTCTCTATTCGTAGCTGAATTTTGCTGTTTTCATCATAAAAGTGTTTGGAAAACTAGAGTGGTGCACGATTCATTGTCTTCTCTTGCATGTAGCTGTAAACTATGTACGATACTATAATGCGCATAAGATACATGTTAAGTGATTGTGGGATGGATATGCAGGTGGCAGTAGTTGGCGGTCAGGGCTGTCTAGGCAGAGGCAGATAGATGTATACGATGAGGAGCGATTATAGACGTAATGGTGGCGTGAGGCGAAGGCGAAAGCGAAAGCAATGCGTGCGAAGATCCCATGGAGCAATCCAAGCAGAGACAACCGAGAGGGCGTGGAAGATAGCGCTGTGTGGTATGGCGTAGGGAGGTCGAGTGCGTCCTCGTGGAACAAGAGGAAGAGCTCATGAGAAGAAGTACTGCGACTCCTTGATCGCGCTAACGTCGAACTTGCCCTTCTCAGGCAGCGCCGGGAAGATGTCGACGAGGTTGACGAACTTGCCCGCCAGGCGCGCCTCGACATCCTCGGACTTCTTGCGCGGGCCGCGCTTCTTCTTGGGCTTGGGCTTCTCCTCAGCCTCCTCGCCCTCGCCCTCGCCCTCGAAGTCATCCTCGTGTCCGTCGTCAGCGAGCAGCGCCTCCTCGTCAGCCTTCTCCTCCTCGACGACGCTCTCGGTGAGCAGGTTCGCGTCCTCGGTAGACACGCCGAGCTGCTCTGGGGAGAGGTTGAGCTTCTTGAACGCGGCCCCTTGAAGCGTCACGAGGGGGACCTTGTAGTCCTTGTATCGCTCCTTGAACTATTGACCATACACATCAACTTCCCTTCCAGACCTCAAACAGCATAGGACAAAGAAACGAGACTCACCTCGTCGTAAAGACCCTTGAGCACGTCCGACGAGTGGAGGGCGATAAACGTGTCGCGGATGATCGCGGACATCTGATCGATGCTGCTGGGGTGCGTCCAGTACGAGTCGTGCACGGACGCGAACGTGAGGCCCTGCGCGCGGCACTCGAGCGCGGTGAGCATCATGTGCGTCGCGTCGAGGCTGTGGATGAAGTTTGGCGGGAACGCCGACGCCTGCTTCTGCGAGTTCACCGTCGACGGCAGCGACGGGTCCGAGATGAACACCGTCTGCAGTGCCGTCATCACCTGCTTGCGCTTCACCGCGCGGTACGGCTGCACAATTGGCAGCCCGAGCGGCGTCGTCCACACCACCGACGTCATCTGCTCCTTCTTCCACCGCGGCTCCTGCTTGCGCGCCCGAGACGTCGGCTTCGGCTCCGTGAACGACTGCACGAGCCGGTCCTGCGGGATCGCCTTCGCGACTAGCCGCGCACACATGTTCAGCCAGTTCTGGATGTCCTTCGCGCCCTTGAACAGGTCGCCGATGGACGCGAGCACCTTCTTGGCGAGGTACGCGGCCGCATGCCAGCACATCTCCACGGGGATGTCGCCGCGGTCCTTCAGCTGACGCTCGATCTGGTCACGAGCTCCGATGTATGTCACGCCGTACACGGTGGTCATGACCTACAGCAAAGAGGAGATCCCATGAACCCATCTGTATGGCGTTGAAAATGGCGCGGACAGTACTTACCGTTTGCTTGACGACCTTGCGAGAGATTTTACCAGCGAGGAGCTTAGCGTATTCGTGGTCGGCTTCGATGTCCTTCTGGATCGACTCCTCGACCATGTTCGCCACGTAGGTGTACACATCCGAAGGCCGGTCCGCTGCTGCTAAGTTGACCTGCGCCGCACCCTGCGCATCCCCACCAAGCGCGGCATAGTGCTGCAGACCGTTACAAGTACCGTCCTGGTGCACAGGCAGGCCGCACTCGTATGCTTCCGGGACGGGCGAGCGCAACGCAGCGGTGAGCTCTATACATGTTGCAAGGCACTGCCACGGGTCGTCGGCCTTCGTCCACCACCGGCCGCCCTCGAGCGGCTTGTCCGCGGAGTCGAAGATATCGTCGAGGTGTTTGTGGACGTACTCGACGCGCTCGTCGAAGCTCGCCTTGTCATACCCGTACAAGTTCGCAAGGTGGATCTTAAGCCAGCGGAGGCCGCGCTCGCCGAGTGCCTTCTTCTCCTGGAACATGAGCAGACCACGCGACAGGTCATCGCCGATGTGGGACAGATGCGGGGGAATCGGGTACGCGCGCCCGCGGAAGTCGACGTTGTGCGGGAAGTAGATGGTGTCACCGAGGAACGCACGAGCAATGTCGACCTTGTAGTTGACGCTGCACCGGTCGGAGTGGTTGGCCGCCTTCGCCTGCATCCACTGCTTCTGCCGCGTGAGGTAGACCACCTTCGCCTTGTTGTCTGTGTCCATGTTGTCTGGCCGGACCGGCTCGGGGTCGACAGGCACCGCGGGCGGGATCTTGCAGAACTTGTCGCCCGAGTTCCACACCTGCAGTACGACATCAAATACTCCTCGGTTGATGACCCACGGGGTGCTGCCCAACACGTCCAAGCCCGCGAATACGAGTTCGAGTCGGCCGGCCTCGGATGCGTGCCGAAGGTAGACCTCTTGCTCGCGCGAGTCTTTGAAGCGCATGGCATACGACCGGTTGTACATGTACCCACCGTTATTGTAGCTTAGCCACGGCTTTGGCCTCACAAGCATCGGCAAGTGACGTGGATGGAGAGTGTCGAAGAGGGCGTCCTTTGACATGCGGTCTGCGACCGCGGGGTTCAACTTGATCACCCCGAGCTTGTGGCCACGCTGGTACTCGTACGTGTGGAAGAACGCAGGCTGCTGCTCCGAACTAGCATAACACAGTCAGTCAAATGGTCTCAGGGGAACTACAAACACTCACATCCGCTCGCCGCTTCGCGGATCCTTCATCGTACGACTGACAGTCGCGACATCCATGATGCAGTCGACCAGGAACGACCCAACTTTAACCCGGACCAGCTGTCCCCACTCCGATGTCCACTCCTCAGAGTCCTCCATGTACTTCCGCGCGGTCACCCGCCGTGCATACAAATCCTTGTACCCGTCTGCAGTGAAGATGTTTTGAGCGCCTGCTCGCGGAGTGGTTGACGTTGGGACCGGCATAGAGATGTTGTTTTTCTTGCACATTTCCGCCCTGTACTCGGCCTCAACAGCCCGCCCCACAGACAGCAGAGCGCGAGCGGTCTTCATCCCGTCCTGAACGCCGCCAGAGTTGTGCAGGTGCATAATCTCCATAATCGTGATAAGCGACAGTTTCTCGGGCGACAGCAGTTTGAGGAATGGGTTCAGGAGGAGTTCTTCGTTCTTCGTTTGCCGCTTTTTCATCCGTTCTGATACATTCTCAGTGCACGGGCGTTTGAAATGTATGCGAAAATACGCACCAATGACGCGCTCTTCAACAACCAGATTCTCCACCTCAGCCTTGATGCGAACTTGAAGCTTCTGGTGCCAGTCCCACATCCACGACTTCAAGTCGCCGGACCGTAGACCCCTACTCGGCAGCCCAAGATCGTCCATCATTTCTGACTGATGTTTCATCCGCTCCACCGCGACGTTGTAGACAGATAACTCCAGCAACTTCTGTCGGCCAGCAAGGTCTTCGGACAACACCCGCCGTGCGAGGACCACTGCCGATAGATGCCGTCGAAGAGTGTCCAGGTTGAAAGGAACCTCGCCCTCGGGCTGGGTCTGCACGTCTTCGTCGGCCGAAAGTCGCGTGAGCGTGCCATCATCTTGCAGGACGACCTCGATGTGCTTCCAGCCGTGTGTTGGCTACCGAAACGCGAAGAAATGCATAAGACGCACCTTGCGCTTCATGACAGGAACTACCTCAGGAACGTCCTCCAGGGGATCCTCCAGTTGCTTGCCGAGAAAGTCCGCAAGGCCAAGTTCATTCACAACACTCGCGAGACCCATGTCCGCCGCTGCCCTCGAGAGCGCCTTGATGGCCTCTATGCCCTCCTCGTTTGAGGTGAACGTACGGTCGGACACAACGAGGACAGGCGATATTTGCCGGCCAATAATGTTGCGCAGGAGCGAGACCGGGTCGTGCACCTCCGCCCCACTGATGAACACCGGCCAGCGGCCGTCGGGGTTATGCCGAAGCCACGCCTGGAGCATGAGCGCATAGGTGCTCGGGGTGGGGTTCACCTTCTCGTGTCCGCCCTCCATATCGTTGTATAATGCCCATGCGTCCTCGAGCCAGTTGGCGCGGTTGAGCTCCTCTCTGCTGGCCATCTCCAAGTACGCCTCTATGAGCGAGTTGTACATGGGGGCCTCGAGAATGGGGTCGCCTTGCCGGGTGTCGCGGAGACGTTCGAAGATGAGCTTCGCGCGCGGGACGTCCTGGAGGTCGCGGAGACAGGCGTTGACGACCGCCACCTGGTCCTGCGTGGGACCGTCGGTAAAAAAGAGGTCGCTGGGCGTCGCAATCGCGTCCTCTGGCAATGGCGCAGGGAGAATGGTGTACGGACTCCGTCGGGCGAGGAAACCATGCATGTCGGGGTGGATGGAGGAAGACCTGCTCCCCGAACCAGACGGCGAAGGCATGAATGCGGGATAGTCCGCCGACGGACCTGTTGGCAACGCGGTTGCATGGGCCGCCTGAGCAACCTTTTTGGTGGGGGTGGAGTAGAGGCGAGCCGGTCGAGGGAGTGTCTGACGAGTGTAGGAGACAAGGGCCGCTCGGCGAGCTGCATTCCGTCGTGTGAGCGGGATCATCGTCGTCGACAGTCAGCGGAGAGGAAGAGGCTTTTAAAAAGGGTCAGGGGGCAAACCAGCGAAGATTCCCTCCTCCAGTGCAGTCCACGGGGGCAGCTTCTGGGCAACTTGCGTTGGCGACCTCATCGCTGTCGCAAAATATTGGCGCCACTCTCTGTTTGTCCCCGCCAAACACTGCCACGTGGGTCCCGTCTGTCTACATCCGGAAGGGCGCGGTTGATCCGTCAGCGTCCCCGCCATGGTCAGCGACGCATTTGTTTCTTTTTCTCCCTCATAATACCATAGGGATGCCTTCACTTTTCGCCGTTAGCAGCAGGCTTCAGCCGCATGTGGGCTGTAACTTCACGTTCATTGCGACATACACCATGTCTGTGTTTGTGAACGACCCGCTGGTCACGCCAATGCCGACCGACCTCTGCATCAGTCCCGAGAAAGTTGGCCATCATGGCGTCATCTGGGTCGGCGAAGGGGACTATCAACGATACGACCTCCTAGGCTCAAAATTAGTAAACTAAATGGCGCACGATGGGAAAACAAAAGACGAGACGAACAGTAGCAGAGGCCGAGGGCAGACAATAGGAGGAGAAACCCAATGGGAAACTTGTAAATCATGTTGTCAAACAAAGGTCAAAAAGCCGAGTGGCGGGACGAGCTGCCTGCAAGCTCGGAGAAGTGAATAGAGAGTTGCAGGAGTCGGTCGAAGTGGTTGTATGTTTGGTGTACCACCACAGGGACTCTCTTTCAATGCCCTCCCCAAGTTGCGCATGGTACGCTCAAGTATAACCGTTCCGTCGTGGGATTGAGGATGACATCATACCGTACGCTATACGAAGGAAAGCTTAAGAACTTCTGTGTAACAAGAACGAGCAACCATCAGCGTCGGCGAGAGATGAAGAAGACATAGATATCACGACCTTACCAAGATTTGGGGAATGAACTTGGACATTCGGCAATACTTATTGGTAATTACACCCACTAGCAAGGTCCAAAACAACGATCTAGCGTTGACGCCAATGGATGCAATATTGGGCCACACCCATGAGCGATGCCAGTGTCGCTTCAAAAGCAGCAGGACAACAGGAAGATCGGCGGCGTGTGTTCGGGTCTTTGCATCCGTGCGTATTCCTAAATTCCGAGAAGCATTTACGGCAGAAAGGGATGCGTCAAAGCGAAATGAGCAAGGCGGACTCGTACCTGAAATTTGGATACCCATCTTCTCTGTTCTGTTGCTGACCTCCTTATTGGGACGGGCGAGACTGTACCGTCGCTTCCCCGATGACGACTGTCCCGGGTGCACTACCTTCCTTTCGAACATGGATCGATGTTCATCCCTACGAACGTCTTGACCGTCAGCCGTCTGCTCCCGCGGTTACCGTGAGTCAGATTGGGAATTTGATTCTGATGCCAGGGGAATTCGCCGTTCATCGTGGAGACAGTACTGTAGCAATGGCATTGACCTCCTGGCTGTTCCTAGATCACATATTTGGAGGCGTAGGAAGGCGTTCACGTCCTTTGGTTCCCCACGTATATATCAAAGAAGGTCAAAGAAAAGCCTACTAAATGTTGTCATAGTAACAACTTCCAAGCGATCGGCAGAAAGAAGGCTCGAAGACGCTCGCTCACAAGTTCCAGAATAAGCGTCTTAACCACCCTTGAACCGACTCCAGCATAACGCGGTCGCAGGGGATGCAAAAGCTTGGGGGCAGCGGACTGTAGGCAGGATGCATATACCAATAATGCTGAATGAAGCATGTCAGACATTTGTTGTACATCAGAACCGACCAGACTGCGGCATCTAGTGGAAGTAGACGGACGCGTAGGGGAATACTTCGAACCACGCCTCGTCGAGCACCTTCACGACTTCCTCGGCTGCAATACGAAACGACGCTTCTAATCAGCGCAGGGAACAAGATGAACGACGGCTAAGCGACTCACGCAGCGGCCCCTTCTCCAAGTTGACCAAGTTCTAAGTCACATGCACAGCACAAGAACGCGTCAGCAACTTTTCACACCTACACGGTGATCACAACTCAGAGCGCACCTGTTCGATGTGCGCGACGCTCGACGTTCCGATGAGCACCGCGTCGCCATGCTCGCACTTGAGCATGCTGTGGGGCGAGACCCAGCGGAGCGCGATCTCCGCGAGCGTGAGGTCGTGCTTCTGCGCGACGGCCTCAATCTTGGCGAGCGCGCGGAAGTACGCCTTGTTCCAGGACCGTTTGCAGTACATCGTGCCCTGCATCGTGCCCGCATCGAAGCGCGAGCCCGCCTCGCCCTTGTCCTCCAGCGACCGGTACCACCCCATGAAGAACCCGCCGCCCACTGCGTCGTATTTCGCTCTGCGTCAGCTGGCACAATTCACCGGCAGTGGGAGGATAAAAAGCGGACGTATGGGGGTTGAACTCGTAGAATACCATGCCATACTTGCGGAGGCACGGGAAGAGCTCGGGCTCGACCGTGCGGTGGACGGCGTTGTAGAGGCCCTGGTACGCCATGGGCTGCACCCAGCCGTTGCGCTTGCAGATGCTGACGATCTCGGCGACCTCCCACGCCATGTAGTTGGAGATGCCGAACTTCTCGAACTTGCCCTCCTCGTAGAGCTCATTCACCGCCCGCAGCGTGTCCTCATACGGCGTCTTGCGGTCCGGGCCGTGCAGGTACCACATATGGACCGAGCTGGTGAAGGGCATTTGTGAGCAATTGTAACTTGAAGGAAGGAAGGGAGGGAGGACACGCACTCGGTCTGAAGAGACTTGAGCGAGATTTCCATGAACTTGCGGATATCCTATGCGTCACAGAATGTCAGATGAGGACACGGCGTAAGTGTTCATTTACATACCTCAGGCGAGTGGGAAATCATGCCCTGATGTCAACCCCAAATAAAACTGTGTCAGAGCTAGGTACTGTGGTCCAAGAGAACTCACGATTTGCCACACGCACCGCGTACGGATAGAGCTTGGTGTCCACGATGAGGCCGCGCTTCTGCCATCCGAGCTTGCCTAGGTACTGTTCGCTCGTCCCGTACACGTAGACAATGGCAGTGTCGACCTTTAAAGCGTGAGGCATGCATGACTTAGTCACGGTAAAATAGGACGACGAGCGAGATGCGCACCTCGCTGTGGCCGTGCTTCTGGAAGACGTCCAGAATGGTGTTGACGTCCTTGAGGTCGCCGACGCGCACACCTGCGGCGACGTCAGGAAGGTCAATATATGCGCGGTCTCTCGTACAGCGCAGAAGGGACAATACAGACCGTTTTTGCCTTCCTCGCCAAACGTCATGGCCCCCTTGGAACGGAGGTTAGATTCGACAAGCAAAAAGATGGAGGGGCCAGACGCACCATGACGATGTTCAGAGCGGTCTTTCGCTGTCCAGAGGCCATGGTTGCTGAGGTGTTGCTGGGAGTCTCGTTTACCGTCGGAGAGTCGGTCCGGAGGAGTAGATCTCGTCTGGGGGAGAGAGCTCTTGGGCAAGGTAGGTTTATATACCATTGCGAGGGGCTGCAGTGCTACGCGTAAGATGCTCAAGCGTCAGCCGTCTGGAGACCATTGCTGTTTCGATGTTCGTCAATGGTTGAAATTGGGTCGACATCTTCGACGGTTCGCTAAAATAATAAGCCGAAACAAAATACACACCTAAGTGTATGCAGACTACTACAGCAGTCACTAATTTGCACTGTTACGAAGTGTATTGACCCACCAACTCGTCCGAAGATTTCCTCGACCCGCTGACAAACCAGAGAAAAGAAAGTATCCGGTACAGACCGGATAGAAAATCGTCTTCCACGTAGGAGTCGACACCCCGCCGACAGAATACGCGTCGTCCCGCCGAAACGCAGCAGTATCTTGAGGTCCTGCTCAAGCTGAACCAGTCGGAGTCTTTTACAACTGAAAAGGTGCTCGCTCCGAGTCATATGCAATTCCTGGCATCTATGGTCAAGAAATAGCAGTCAGACAAATTCATTTACGTCAGTTAACCACTCAGGGCTGAGGTTCCTGCGTGTATGATACAACCAAGACGACACGACTCTGGCATAAGACAAGGCTCCCCGCCGAGACACTCCAGTTTTCTGAGTATAATGCACACCAGTCAGACATCGTTTTACGCTCCAGAGACAGACGGGTGGCAAGAACTACCGCATGTTAGGAGGATGGCTTCAGGCATGAGCCGCCACATGGCTTGATTCCTTGAATTTGAATGACGAGTGCCACCCGCCGAAATCACACGGTAGATCCGAGCACGAAAACTTCATTGCTTGACGAGAACTAAGATCCAGAAGAATGCAGCGGAAGATGCGTACTATTGAGGGTGCGGTACAAGATACACAGAGCATATACGAATGCAATGAGCTTAACACGTGAAGCGGAGATAAGAACGGGGCCAGGAGGGACGAAACGAGCATACACGCACCACCGGTTGCCCGAGCTCTGTCATGAATTGCAGCACACGCGAAGGCAAATCGTCTACTTCTTCTCCTGGCTGCTGTTGAGCTCATCGTGCTCCTTCTGGAGCTTCTCCTACAGCCGCCTATGAGCTACCGCAGCGAATGTAATCGCTCTTGAAATGGATACGTACGAGCTCAGCCTGCTTAGCGGCAATCTACAGCACACACAACCGGAGCCGCGTCAGCAATGCAACACGTAGACGAGGCAGAGCTTAGATTGTGCGCACCTGCTTCTTCAGCTTCTCAAGCTGCTGTTTCTCGTGCTCCCGAGCGTACTGGTCTGCACAAAACCGAATGAAACCATTCAGACGATCCCATCTACACGATTTCTACTCGAGCTTTCTGACCTTCGTGGGCCTTCTCCTTCTTGCTACACAGGGCATCAGCCTCTCCGTCGGAACACTGGCCGGAAGACAAACGGGACTCACTTGAACGCGTTCTCCGAGTAGAACCGCGCCGCGACGGGGGCAGCGGTCGCGCGGGGCGCACGGACAGCAGAACGGACAGCAAGGCGAGAGAGCATAGTGGTGGATGGGTGAGTGGTGTGTGGGGTAGTACTGGACTGGGCCTCGGTTGGCTTTATGAGAGCGCAAGGACACCCGCGACCGCGGCGAGACCGTCACTCAAACGGGCGTCTATGAGCTATGCCCGCGTCGAGCCGGGCGGCAGCGTCACACCCATTCCCGAGACCCGCCGACAATCACCGACTTGCGTGACCTCGCTGCCGTAACGTCACACCCCATCCCTCTTCCGCCATCGACCATGTCCTCCGCTGTCCTCAGGCAGGCCGCTATTGCCGTATGTCCCGCTCAGTTTTGTTCAAGGGGAGGAGCGCATGCTGAATGAATGTCTGGGGGAACAGGCACGTTCGGTCTCGCGCAAGTGCGCCTTCTCCACGTCGGTCGTCGCGCGGAAAGGTGCGTCTCGCTGCTGTTGTTTCCGTGGCATGTTTTGCAGGGCTTGACAACTCCCCGCCCTCCTCCCTTCCCTGGCACACAAACCTCCCTCAACTCGTCGTGTTTGGCGTGATTTTATGGCCACGCAGACCTCGTGCAGGACGTCTACATCAAGGAGCTCAAGGCGTACAAGGCGCCCGCACCGGTGCGTGACGCTTCCTCGACTGCCACCATCCTCACTTTATCTCCAACCGATATCCTTCAATCCCATCTTGAACTCTCCTTCTGACAATGGCATGCCACTCCATAGCTCAAGGATGCCCATGTCGGCGTCGTGAAGAACTATTCCCTCCCCCCCGCGCCCCAGCCCCCGACCCTCCCTGCCGACCTCGCAGGCGAGCTTTCCGCATGGGACGCCGCGGAGCCCACCTTCGCCGCCGCTGCCAAGCCCGTCACCGAGGAGGGTACCGGCCCCACTGGCGCGGAGCAGTTCCTTGCCTTCCTGGAGGCTGACGAGCCCAAGCACGACGAGGCGCACCACTAGAGCATTATATCGTGTACGAGGGTGTTGATAGAGCGCTGTCGTAGAAGAAAACGTGCTAGGCGGCGCGCAGCTAGTGTAATGCAGCCTCTAGTTCTCGTCACCCTTTTCGTTAACTGCAAGTCGACGCAACGATGCGGCAAACAGAGATACTGACAGTGAGACCAGGAATTATGCTGCGAACATAAAAATAGCTGACTCGATACTCAATACTGAAATCTATGGATCCCGCCTCTTGTCGAACCTTGCTATTCCCTCCGCCAACGCCTCCGGGTTCGGCTTCGCTGCCACCACGTCGACCCGCATCTTCAGCTCCACCTCCAGCGCGGTCGCAGTCGTGGGACCTATCACCGCCAGCCTGGCACGGCGGTCCCCGGCGGCGCCCTCGGTCCCGTCGTGCATGGGGACGTCAAAGTACTTTTTGAGGATGGGCGAGACGTGCTTTGCGGAGCTCGGTGCGAAGTGCACGATCCACCACGGCTTGCTCGCTTGCCCGCCTGTACCTGCGTCATAAGAGAATCACATTCAAATCCACACCTCTGAAAACGGGGATGGAGATTCGATTCCTCACCCTGGCCTGGCTCCCGCTCGTGTGCCGCCTCCGCGTCAAGGAGGCCCGAGAGGTCGTCCTCAAAGCGCGTCGAGCCCTGCGTGGCGTACACCTGCAGGCTCTCGACCTCGAAGCCAGCCGCGGCGGCGATGGTGGGCAGCGTGCCTTTGGTCTTATCCCCCGTGAGGTACAGCAGTTTCTTACTGGTGGAGCCTGGAGGGGGCGGGGACGGGGCGAGGTCGGCCACGATGAAGTGCGCGAGCTTGTCGCCCGTGCCGGACTCGGTGCCCCCGCGGATGTCGCGCGGGCAGTAGGGCGAGGCGTGCGGCGCGGCGTGGATGGACTGCAACGCCGACGCGGTAGACTGCCCGACGACGTAGAACGGGGTGTCCAACCACCCCACGCCCTCCTTACCTGCACAAACCGCAGATGAAACCAAATGCAAGAGACGCTTAGCACAAATGCTCCCGTGGGACGTAGAAGCCCGAGCAACGTACACGTACCTGCCCCTGTATGTGCTGCCCCCTCCCCAAGCTGGCGCACGACGAGCCGCCATGCCCCACACGCCCGCCCGCTCGTCACGACGACCCCAACGTAGTCCGCGCCGCCGCGGCACACGACCTCTTGCAGCCGGTCGAGATTGGTGTACACCGTCTCCAGGACGGGGACGTTCGAGGCGCGGTACCCCCGGGCGCAGAAGGCCTCCTCGTACTTGTCGGTGCCACAATAACCGTCTTCCGCGGGGGTGCGGAGCAGCAGGACGTGCGGCTTTTGCTTCCCCAGGCCCTCGAGTTCTGTCTCGTACCCCGAATCCTTGCGTTGATGTCCCGAGCCCACTGGGCAGCGTGACCCCGGGCCCGCGGAACTGTCAGCCTCTCGTTTCTCGTCGCCATTGTCCTCGCGCCCGGCGGGGGCATCGTCGGGATCCTGCAGAGAGCGGAAGAGCGGGGGGAGAAGAGAGAGCAGGTAGTTGAGGCTCAGCATGTCGGCGATAGGGGAGAAGCTGGAGATAGAAGTAGCCGAGGGCCCCGAGAAGACATGGTATAGTGTGCGGGCGTGCGGCGCAATTGCGACCGCGCGAGGGGTGTGCGTGAGATCCGTGAGGAAGTTCTCCTGGCACACTGGGAAAACGATGACGAGGACGAGGACTGGCGAGAGCGACGAGTTTATGGTGGGAGGGCAGAGGCACAGGCCGCCATCGCGCACCGGGAGCCGGCGCTTCCGGGTGTACGGCAACCCGATTCAAGGGGGCCAATCGCGACCCTCTCTGCTCATTGGTCACTAAAAGCTCCTTACGCTCGTGCAAGCAGCGTGCGACCGCGACCTATCTCAGTCTGCTCCATCTCTTCCATCTCGTCATCCTGTTCAGTCTGGCCTAGACCATAGCGCAGCGACCATGTCCAAGAAGGAGAAACCGATGCACTCGCTCATCGCGGGCACAACTGCCGGTGCCGTTGAGGCGTCAGTTTGTTCCTGCTTTCGACATCCTATCCTGCCTTGACGGAGCGCGCACCCCCGCTGACCATCTGCGGACATGGTATTGCAGGTTTATCACATATCCCACAGAGTTCGTGAAGACGCGGTCGCAATTTAGCGGCAAGGTGTGCAGTTCGGGCCCGAGTCACATCGCGTCGACGTCTTCCCTGGCTCATTTTTTCACGTTCGCTGCTAGAAACAAAGCCCAATAGCCATCATCCGCGAAACAGTACAAAGCAAGGGCTTGACGGGTCTCTACTCAGGATGTATGGCATTGGTGATCGGTATGTCCCTCTCGTCCTCTTCTGTGCATGAAGCGATACCAATTTCTACGCATGGTGTAGGCAATGCCGTGAAGGCCGGTGTACGCTTCGTGTCGTACGACCACTTCAAGCACGCGCTCGCTGACGCTGAGGTATGCCCCCTTCCTCGCGCGACCAAGCGAAAATGAGAACTGACGTGCGTCCGTGCGTGAGGGCAAAGTCTCTCCCCCGAGGAGTCTCCTCGCCGGGCTCGGTGCCGGTATGATGGAGGCCATCTTCGCCGTCACCCCTTCAGAAACCATCAAGTGAGCACCCCCATGACCGGTCCCGAGCAGACGTTAAGATGCTGACGCATATACCTGGCCTTGTGCTCGTATTTTCACCTTGACAGAACGAAGCTCATCGACGACTCGAAGAGCCCGAACCCACGTTTTCGCGGGCTGGTTCACGGCACGTCGGTGATCGTGCGCGAGGAGGGCCTGCGCGGAGTGTACCGCGGGCTCTTCCCTGTAGTGGGTGCCTCTCCGTCTCTGCTGTGTCGCAAATGCATGCTTATATGCGTCCAATGTTCATCGTTTGCCCGCATAGATGATGCGCCAGGGCGCGAACTCGGCGGTGCGTTTCACGACGTACACGACCCTCAAGCAAATGGTGCAAGGTCAGGGTCGGCCGGGACAGCCGATCTCGAGCGCTACGACATTCGGCATTGGGGCCATCGCCGGGTTGGTGACGGTCTACACGACCATGCCATTAGAGTACGTTCATCCCGCGGCCTCCTTAGCTTCACTCGGAGTGGGTAGCTGAACTGGTGTGGACCACGCATGGGGTGTGTGCAGTGTGATCAAAACGCGGATGCAAAGCCTTGAGGCGCGGCAGGCGTATCGCAACTCGTTCCACTGCGCGTACCGCATTTTCACTGAGGAAGGCCTTCTGCGCTTCTGGACGGGGACAACACCGCGACTGACGCGGTTGGTGGTGAGTGTGGTTTGCTATGTGTCGGTCCGAAGTTCTGTTTGAGAGGCTGACACGTGAGCTAGCTGAGCGGTGGCATTGTGTTCACGGTTTACGAGAACGTTATCAAGGTCATCGGCGATAGGAATACATGACGTGAGGATGTATGCTAGCCCTATGCATCGGATCCGGTCTTTGAAGGCCGATATGCTGTGTGATTGCGGATTTCTCAGTTCCCATTAAACAGGTAATGCGTGTTTGTTAATTTGGCTGACGTGCGCCTTTGACAGGTAGCATGTACTCGGCGAGCCTCTTAACTACAAGGCCAAGTACTGAGCCATTTGTTAGCTTTCTCTCCCCACGCTCGGAGTATGGCCCGCCTGGGGTAAGGTTCGACGAGGTGAGCCATTTGGAAAAAAGGAATGTTCCGACACCTACAAAACTCACCATATCTTCCAGTTTTCAAGATTGCAGTCGACAGATCCCACTAGCGTGAGGTGTCCCATTAGCTGATCGCGAACCATGTTAGTTGTGGACATACCGCCATGTTTATCAATCTCAATAATGAGTGACAGCCACCCGATAGCCTTAGGAGAAAGCTCCAAGTCGGGCATTTTCTCTATGTGAACCTTGCATATTGTGCATCTGACAATCTTGTTGCCACGCAAGGAGGAGTCGATGACTTAGGAGTAGGTCAGCGACCCCCTTTTCGGTTGCGACAGCGAAGGTAGCGTTTAAACTCTTCATGTTACAGTAACACGTCACGCGTCAAGAACCACGGTTAGGAGACAGGCACAGGGTTACGGTGCGTACCTTCAGAATGTAGTCCGGGAAGGGACTGACTGGATTGTATCTGGGTTGAAAGGATATGATATTAATGGCCAAATTCCCTTGTCAGAAGGTGCTCACGCACAGCCATGTGCTCGGGAGCAGGGCCGAGAGACGATGTCGATTGTTGTGCAACGCTTCATTTTGAAAGGGCCGATGAAAAGACACCAGCCACCCTCGGCGAATGAGGGGTCAGTAGGCTCGACTTCGTACTCGCACACTAGGAAGGGATGGCCCGCGGACTGCACTTGGGCCGAGCTGGGATGGTCAGCTTGACCGTGTCTGGACTGCTTTGGCTTGCTGCGCAGGCCTTCGCTGGCGAATGCGGCTTGATTCCACTGTGTCGTTTTGGCCGTAGAAGAAACGAAAACACGGTCCTGCTTAACGAGGCCCAGCTTCAGCGTTACGTTGGCAAATCCGAGCCAAGAGTCCATGTTGTCCCGTATGCAGTCTCTAACATGCCTCCTTATCAAGTCCTTCCGGACGGTGAACGGCGTACCGACGGCTATGAATGCACCGGGGCCTGGGCTGCACGCTGATTTCCATCTTGTGACAGGGTTTCCAGAGTTTGCAACAATCGAGGCGTGCTGGTCATCTTGCAAGCTTGGAAAGGGCTGAACACGGTACGCCACCCAAAATCAAAACGCCACTTGCTTGGACCTGGCTTCGACCACTTCGGCAGTCATGCTTCCTGCCGTCCAGCATAACAAAATCTGTTCCCTATGCTCGCAGATGTCGTGGAAAAGCCTCTGTGTCACCGAGACTTTCTCGGGGCCTCTAGATACCCCATTCCGGCTAATGGGGCGGTCCGTGGCCTCCATGGCGTTGAATACAGGAGTGAATCGACCTTGACAGAACCACCCAACATCCCCGAGGAAGACATCCCGACCACCGTGCAAGAGTCACGGTGGCGTTTCGACCCACAGAGGGTAGCCTAACCACCCGCATCCTGCTGAGAGGAGCTGTTCGGCGTAGACGTCGGCCGAGGGTTTGCTCTACGTGAGATGAATATGGGGTAAGAAAGTCGGCGGTGCATCCGGGAAATGAAAGGGGGAGATCAGCGGCGTCCACCACGGGTGGTGTATCGTTGTTTTGAGCAAGAGGTCAACGAAGAGACTATCGGGGATCCCGTGCAAGCTTGTCAGAAGAAAACCCGCTCACTCCGTTCATAGGAGCTTGATACTTATACCAAGCAGAAATGAGAAGGCATCTATATCTAGGAAGTGGTATGCGGGTGCTTAGTAAATTTGGCTGTGGGTCAAAAAAAGCCCAACAATTACTTCCAGCGCTGTTACCTGAGGCAATTGGGTGCGCCTCGCGCCACGCCGCACTATTGTCTTTATTCATATGCACATGCGCGCCGCGCAGGAGTCCTGCACGCGCGGCACAGGTTCGAGGCAACCTCCCAAAGCTCGACCTGCTTCAACTTGCGTTTCTTATCTATAGACTGTGCCCCGGACATTGGACCTGGTCTAGCTTGGGCTTCGCGACGCCACAGCTTAACTCGTTGCCCCGCGTCCTGCTCTCGTCTCCTACTCACCTGGACTACCATCATCCTCGTCTCCTGGCCTTGTGCCTGCCTCTTGCATCCAGTCCAGGGACTTTCTTTTCACCCCGTCCTCGTTGAAACCTTGGCTTTGTCATTTGGCCGAATCTACAGCAAGTTAGATTTTGTGCTGGTAGCCGGCCTTCTCCCAACATATGAGGTGTTGACTGTGACGGACTCGACACGGAGGCATGTGACATAGAGGGTCCAATCACGCCACAAATGACTCGTCTCCTTGAGAGAAAGGGGACTTAGCACAATCGCAACTACGCTCATTGAATGCGTTGCTCACCCCAGACTCTTCGCCCGAATTATTGGCTTGAAAATCTATTCGGATCCCTCCTGGGATAAGATATCCCATTCCCATTCCTAGTCGCCTGCTAAGAGCGACGCAGCCGGTGGGATGGTGTAATTTGAATCGGACCGCGCAACAGAGGCCGGGGAATCGACGATACGTTGCTTCGTCACGGCGACGCTACAGTAGACACTGTGTGCCGAGAGGCTCAGTCCCAAGAGATGAGTCGCGAGCATCTCATCGTAGACCTCGCGCATCTGCTCGTCCGTGCGACGACGGAGGGCCCGGCCCCGCACACCAGCAAGCTGTCATCTTTGATTCCTACGAGGAGGGTCATCGAGGCCTATGTAGGTCGAATACGACGTAGTTGAAGACGATGGGCTGGGTACGGCGGCGGTCGTCTGAGTAAGGTTTAATGGGGGCAATACGAATATCAAGGGGTTCGATCTTGAAACAGAGTGTACTCCGAGTCTGCAGCGCTCTGCCGCTCCAACTGGGGAAGCATGTTGGCCGGCCAGACAGCATTCTACTCGATCGACGTAGCTGGTAAAAGAAATGATGAGGTTCATAGACACCGCAGGAATAAACAAACCTGGTGCAGCCTTTTCCTGACAGTTGGTAAGATGGCGGTGGTGGTCGGATAGAAGAATATCCGAACGGCTTAGGGATAACTTTGATTTTGAGCTCAAGGCTGGCCCTTAGAGGGCACTCTCCCTCCTCATGAGGACTCCTCCTTCAGATGGGGAGCTTCCGCCGGAGTCCACCTTGTATAGCCGACCCGCGGTATCTGTAAGTTCTTCGAACGAGCTTCCATACATTCCCTGACACTGGCAATAGAATTAATTAAAGTATTGATCTGCGCGCTTCGTGGGTTTCAGCATAGACTGACATGCATTGTTTGGCGACCTCTCGGGAGCTTCTTCTAGCGCACATATGGGCGCATGTGTACATGCTTCTCTGGTTATTCAGTCATGAGATCAGCCAGAGATATGTGACATGTGTACCTGTACCTGTGTCGACGAGGGTGTGCCTTGAGCGCGGGCAGATGCACTACAGTCCGTACAATGACGAATAGCATTCGTTGCAGCAGTGTGAGCGACATGGGTCGGGATGAATGATAGAGAGGAAGACAGCGATTTCGACATGGTAGAGTGATTTGCACAACAGGAGGTCGTAGTGTACAACTAGGCAGTACAGTAACGCCACGACTGGGGAAGAAGTTAGTACATGACATAGTGTCATGAGGATCTCGTAAGAGACGAGCCGTAGGAAGTTGGCTCAGGACGTAGCATCTCGGGAGTGATCGAGGGAGGTCTACTTGGGTTCTTGTAGCGCGATGATTAATGCCCTCGCCTTGTCTGATCGCGGTTCAATGGTGCATGTGAAAGGGGAAGGATGGCTTCACATTGAATGAACGGCTGAAATCTGAAGGAGATCAGACTGTGGGGCCTACCTGATAACCCCGCCAGTATGTTCCGCAGTCTCAGGAGTGATCGGTACGCCGGCTTCGTTCAACGGGTTTGTGATATTGAAAACAGAAAGAAGCGACGCCGCGACCACTAGGACGGAGATCTCAGCGAGGTGGATCCCCGGACAGATGCTACGCTCTCGTCAGCGCGATGCAACAGACTGCCAAAGAGTACGTACCGACGGCCGAAACCGAACGCGACTTTGCGAGGGTCAAGTTCGGGCTCCTTTCCAGGGCCAGGAAGGAATCGCTCCGGGTTGAATGTGAAGGGATCGGCATAAGTTTCCGGGTCATGGAGGATCCGCCTATCCAATCAAAAATTCGTCGGCGTCATCCAAGGACGCGGGTCGGATGAATCACGCACCACTGGTTGACACAAACTATGCTCCCCTTTGGGATAAAGTATCCCTCGTAGAAGTCGTCCTCGAGGATGGCGTGGGCGACGCCTGGCCCCCCGCATACAGTAGCCAATGTCAAATTGCGTCCGCAGTGTGAACGGCAAAGAGAAAATGTGTACGCACCAAGCGGAACAACAAGATTCCAGCGAAGCGTCTCAAGGTAAATTGCGTTGAGGTACGGCATTCGCGCGATATCGGCATACGTAGGCAGGCGGTCGTGCCCCACAACTGCATCCAGCTCTTTCTGTGCCTTCTTCTGCACCGCAGGCCACAAACCCATAGCCAGGACGAATGTCAACTCGGCTGACACCGTCTGCGGGAACAGGTTACCGTGAGATCCTGACAATCAGTCCTTAGCCGACCTCCCAGCAACTCACCGTGTCCGCGCCCCCAGAGTAAATTGACGCAGCCGACATCTTGATCCTGTACTCTTCGTCGGGGGATGGGTCCCCGGCGAGCATCGTGGATGTGAAGCTGGGGAGTGCAGTGCCCGCAGCCTGGAGGCAGTGTGACGATGGTAGCGATAGAAGTGGTACCATCATCAGCTTCGACGCTTCTAACTCCAACTCGAGGGAGCTATGCACACCATCTGATCCTTGACGAACTGGTACGGCACGGTGCTCATCTGGTTCATGTTCGCCCTGTACATTTGGCCCTTGCGCTTCCATCCCGCGCCAGGCATCCATGTGGGCACATGCTTGACTGGCGGCAAGCAAGGAGTCGGAGTTCGTTCGCACGTCATGTTACGACACCGGATGGTTAATGAACAGCGATGTGTCACCCAGAAACGAAGCACTTACGAAAGGGGAAGACGTCGACGAGGTATGCCCCAGGCGTTGCAACCTCGGCAGCCTGCTCTGTCGCCTCATCGGCCATCCTGATCAACGGGTCGTCATGCTCCTGCGCTTGGTATCCATAGGATATCATGAGCACAACCGCTCCGGTCATCCTGCGGAGAGCCTGCGTCAATCACAATGGGACGCTTGTAGATCGATGGAGAAAACGCCTCGGGGTAGCAACCCTGATACGCATGTCCCGCCCAAACAGCGAAGCGAGATATTTGGTACGTACTGGCGGATCTGAGACGGCAGGTTGGCGGTGGGCTGGCGAAGCAGGGCACAGAGCAGCTTGCCGGCCTGTTCTTCCATGATGGGAACAAAGGACTCGACATTCTTGCGCGAGCCGAGGACGCGCGCCATGAGCCGGCGGTACTCGCGGAACTGGCTGCCGTATCGGAGGAGGACGAGGATCTGGTCCCAGCCAACGATGTCCCCGGCCATCGTCAGGTGCGGGCGGTCAGAATAGATGGCCGAACGTTTCTCGAGCAGCTCGTACGCGTGTTTGTACGAGTTGATAATGACCATCGGTTGTCCGAGGAGTCGGATGGACATGAGGTCTCCTGCGTAAGTCAGCGCGTATGTACAGCGGCCCATCAGCGAAGCATCAGACGGAGTGGAGAGGAAGGTGCGCACCCCATCGCTCGCCCCACCTCGCAAACGCTTTCCACTGATAGCTCAGCGGGATGTCGAATACGTTCCCGATAATGGGCCATCCAGAAGGACCCGGGGGCATCAGATATTTCCGTTTGCGGAGGAGAGCGGTCTTGAGAATGATGACAAACAGGACGACTGCTGCAACAAGCCAGGCAGTAAGAAGACCAGTGATGGGGGTAGTCATAGTGTGTCACGGAGCTGATTGGAGTGTCGCGGGAGGGCCTGGGTGGAGATGACGGTGAGCGAAGTGACTATGGAAGGATGCACCACAGATTTGAGACCCACCACTACGAACGCGAGGTTGATATCCGTGCCATTGGATAGCCCAGGAAGACCATGCATGTATCTGCCTCTGGCGTCGCATTGCAACCTGTCCTTCGGGCTCAACTTTACCTTACGGGTGAGGGGGCCGACCGGGGTTCTAGTATGGTGTAGGCTCTGCCTATCTCCGTGCCGCGGTCTTCATCATCTCGATGGTAAGATGACCAGTCCCGCATGCCGAAAATGCACCTGCCTTTTAGGACGACAGGCTTGCTGCGCAACCGTACATGTGCGGCTCCTCATCCACGTTGTGGGCTAGGCGAGTGGGTCGGACATGCGGCGCAAGGAACGGAATCGCGTACCAGTATGCGCGCGCGACGCCGACTTCGGGTACCCTTCGGATTCCAATGCAATCTGTTGGTAAGTAGGTTCGCCTCTGTTCGCCGCCGAGCCACGCACGAGCCGCCCGCGTTGTCACAGCAAAATGCTCGGAGACATCCTTCTCTGCGAGGTCCATTTGCATCCACCGTTCCTGAGTTAGGCATCGCTTGCGACCAACTGACCTGGCGTACCTTCTGGGTATAAGTACACCCGGTCGTGTCTCCCGATAAAGTCTGCAACGCGGATCAAGACGCTTGGACGGTCTCCGCGCATCTTGGCGCAGCAAGTAGTGCTACCAGCATCCCGCACGATTGACATGGTTCGCGTGCTTATTCCCGGTGAAAAAGCATCCCGGTGCGTTGGAACATGAAATGTCCGCAAGACCGTGAGCTAAGGATAGTGTGGCTTGCGAGTCTCGTTGACATCATCCCTATCGCATCGCAATCGTAAAGCAGATCAGCGTGGTCGCGACCCTGCAGCTGTCAGAGGAGGGAGGATTGTGAACCTTTCTGAATCTCCCGGGACACTGCGCCTATTCTGACACTGTGAGAGGTAGGTGACGTCCTAGGACCTAAACAGAAAACGTTGCCCAACGCTGTGCACGGCGGGGACCCCATGTTTAATTTGTGGCACCGGTGTGGCACGATCTTGAGACCAGTCGCGATGGACGATTATGAGGCTATACCCCAAGCAGAGAGGAATTTAGCTAATTTCAAAGCCTCCACTGTAAACGAGCATCATCGAACTGCAGTTAGTCATGTATGACAGAACGGTTGCGGGCCTTCTGGGTTACCAATGCTCACCGTGGTAGAGGCGATTGGTCGCGCACATTATTTATCCTAAGTTACAAGACAACGCTGCCTTACGCCTAAAGGCTTAAGACTGGACTAATTGGGAAGGAGTTTCGACCTGTTGCTGTTTGAACATTGTTAGAAGGTTTAGCAAAAGCCTTCAATTGAAATCACGCTCCCTGCAAACATCATCAGGACTGACTGGGTATTCGGAGGCTATGTTGTCCCGGGCTAACGATATCTGTGAAGCACATGGCAAAAAGTCAGCCAACCTTCCAAGGACGGCAACATTTGAAAATTTATTACTTCAGAAGAGAAATTGAATCGCTGATGGCTAAGACGAAGTGGGGATAGCACGTCACTCATGATATATAAGTACACCCTAACCTCTTCAAGTAAGTAGAAAGAAATGCACTTATACGAACCCACACGAGGGGCCTGCAGTCCGCCCTGTCGTAAGCATATAGCCAATGAATGGCGTTGATGAGGAGCCACAGTTCGTTCATCGATTGCAAAAGTTGTCGTAGCGAGCGGCGTGATCTACACGCACGCGCCGTTTTGGGTGTCAGGCGTAACACTCACGAAGGAATGGCTACGTCGTCACCGCACGTGTTGATCTGGAGTCGCCCATCAAGGCGTCAGCTTCAAAGTCGAGGAATAGAAATGGCCGAGACGGGTATCTTCAACTATGGAGCGTCAGGCTAACAGTGGGCCTGGAAATATGACATGTGCTTCGAGGGTAAGATTATTCCCTGATAATTCCTGTGGAACGATACGATTCATCCACAAGGGAATGGTTTGGATTTATCATTGAGCAAAGGTTATCAGACCGTCTACTACTAGGTACGGACCTCAGATTGAACCGGCTAGAATGACACCAGCAGCAAGCTTCAGTCTTAGGGAACCACAGAATCTTGTTTTTGTCCACCACCTCCGCTCGCACGACGACCTAACATGCAAAAAACTAGTCTCATGCGCCGCTCCCAACAAGTCAGTCACAGACGGATATTTCGTTCGTAAATCAAAGCATAGCTTAGGGCTCCCCACTGTATGGGGTTTCCAGCTGGTTGATGGTCTAAAGTCAAGGACTTGAACAGGCAAGCGTGGCTCAATTGAGGTGTTTGATTGGGTAATAGAGCAAGTATAGTTGAGTAAATGCCATCATCATTAGAGGTAACACACTCCATCAAATGATACTCAATAGGACATCAGTCTTAGATAAGCTCATTACTTGCCTGACACGGCGCGTAACCTGCTCGTTCCCGTCTCCATCGTCCGGCTCCTCCTTCGCTGTGTTCTGAACTAGCACTGGTGCTTTTCGTGTCGATCTAGGGGCCACTTGACTCTCCTTCTCTTTGTGAAACCTCACGGTGCCTCTCGAAGTCGGCCGAACAATATGTCGAGTTTTCGTGCCCCGCCCCGGAAGGGAGAGAACTTCGAACTGGCTGCTGATTTAAACAGCGAGTATAAGGAGAAGCGGAAGGATGCGATAAAGCGTGTCATTGCGAACATGACGGTGCAGAAAGGTGAGTCCGCGCCGTTGTTTGCGGCCGTATATGCGTACCGATAGACATCCAAGACGTCAGTGGTCTCTTCCCCGACGTCCTCAAGAACATGCAGACGGACGATCTCGAGCAGAAGAAGCTCGTGTACCTCTACCTCATGAACTACGCCAAGACCCAGCCGGAACTCGTCATCCTCGCCGTGAACACATTCGTGAAGGACACGGACGATCCCAACCCGCTCGTACGCGCGCTCGCGATCAGGACCATGGGCTGTCTCCGTGCGGAGAAGATCATCGATTACTTGTGCGACCCCCTCCAGAAATGCTTGAAAGACGACAACCCGTATGTACGCAAGACTGCGGCACTTTGCGTCGCCAAACTGTACGACCTGAAGCCGGAGCTGGTGATCGAGAATGGGTTCCTCGAGCAACTACGGGACATGATCGCGGACAGCAATCCTATGGTATGTGTCACTATGCTGTCCAGAACGTTCCGTTCCCTCGGCAGACGTCAAAATGAGTCCATGGAGAATACCTGGACAACAGCCGTGCGCCGCGGCTGTAAACTATATGATTCGCTTGTTGTCAACAGTGCGGATCCGTTGGCAGTGGAATCGTATGCTGCGTTGCTTGTAAATAGTCAAGGGAGTGTCCGATACTACAGTGGGCGTTCAGTGACTGCGAAGCATATGCTAGCTTATGCCAGTCATCGTGCAGTGATTTTCTACAACAATTTCGTTCGCATAAATGTGGCTTTATGGGTTCTTGAACTCGCTCTATCCCTTTAACCGTCTCGTTTGTCTGCAATGTCCAGCTAATGACCTCTTAAAAGGTGGTAGCAAATACCGTCGCTGCGCTATCAGATATCCATTTGGCCGCAGTTACCGCTGGTGTCCCAAGAGACCAGTTCCCAATCACGACCGACATCGTCAACAAGCTTTTGGTAGCGCTCAACGAGTGCTCAGAATGGGGACGAGTAGCCATCCTGAACGCGCTTTCACGCTACACAGCAGAAGACGCCGGCGAGAGCGAGCACATATGCGAACGTGTTGTCCCTCAGTTCCAACATGCCAACGCAAGCGTCGTACTTTCTGCCATTAAGGTATCTCAACCATTTCTGACTTCCTCATCGTTGTTCTCTCAATACAAACGTTTTGTATTAGGTTGTCATGATCCATATGCGCGAAATCAACTCCGAAAACCTCGTCAAAACGCTCGTCCGCAAGATGGCGCCACCATTAGTGACGCTCCTTTCCAACCCTCCAGAGGTGCAATGGGTAGCCCTTCGGAACATCAACCTCCTGCTCCAGAAGCGGCCAGACATGTTATCCAACGAGATGCGCGTGTTCTTCTGCAAGTACAATGACCCACTCTACGTCAAGGTGGAGAAGTTGGATATCATGGTCCGCCTGGCCTCCGAGAACAACGTCGACCCCCTCTTGAGCGAGCTGAAAGAGTGCGTTTCTTCTCTCAATCCCACCGTATGGATATGATGCGCTAACGTGGGCTACGCCATCTAGATACGCTCAAGAGGTCGATGTCGACTTCGTCCGGAGAAGTATCAAGGCGATCGGCCAAACTGCGATCAAGATCGACGAGGCGGCCGAACGTTGCGTCAACGTCTTGCTCGAGCTCATAGGCACCCGGGTCAGCTATGTTGTACAGGAAGCTGTGGTCGTCATGAAGGTTCGTTGTTCGCTGATCTCTTGCCTTGCAGTTGTATGCATCACGAAGGGAATGCGCTTAGCGATGAGTTATCTTCTTTGTGACAGGACATTTTCCGGAAATATCCGTCGACATATGAGGGTGTCATCCCGACACTATGCGCAAACCTTGACGAGCTTGATGAACCTGAAGCCAAGGCATCGCTCATCTGGATTATTGGCGAGTACGCAAAGAAGATCGACAATGCTGACGAACTGCTTGGTATCTTCGTGGACACATTCACCGAAGAGTCGTATCCTGTGCGTATTCGAATCTGTGATGCTGAGTTCGACTGTTGACCCCATTGCTTGCCGTGTGGTTGTGAATGGCAGGTGCAACTACAAACGTTGACGGCTGTTGTGAAGCTCTACCTTCAAAAGCCAGAGAGCTCGCAGGCACTTGTGCAGAAGGTGCTCAACACTGCGACGAAAGATTGCGATTCACCAGATGTTCGAGACCGCGCATACATCTACTGGCGGTTACTGTCTACGGATCCTGGCGCTGCTAAGGTGAGTTGTCTTTACATAGAACCAATGCTTCAGTCACCGCCTGACTGCCATACGTATAGGCCGTTGTCTTGTCCGTGCGTCCACCTATCACGCTTCCTCGCACAACAGTCTCGGCAGGTCTGCTGGAGGAACTACTCGGCGAGATCCCTTTGCTTGCGAGTGTGTATCACAAACCAGCAAAGACTTTCGTCGGGCAGGGGCGCGTTGGTGCCGATTCAATGCAACAGCGAAAAGGAAGCGAGTGCGTGCACAGACCTTCCGAGGACAAAGTTGGTGCTAACTTGTCCGTGAGGGCAGCCCCGCGGATGACCGCCTCGCAACACAAAAAGCCCTGCAGACAGTCGCGGCGGGTCAGCAGGCAGAGAACCTCCTCGACTTCGACGACGATGTTCAGAACGATGGCCAGCCTTCTGGCCTCGCCGCGACCACTATCTTCTCGCAGACCCCCGCGGCAGCGAACCTGCTCGCGGGGACGTCGAGCAACCCGCTTGACGACCTTGTCTCCATCTTTGGCAATGCAAGCCTCGCCGCGACGCCAGCTACACCCGCAAACGGGTTGGGCGGGTTCGGCTTCGGGGGTGCCCCCCTTACCCCTGCAGCGCCGTCGATCACTCCCACAGCGCTTTCACCTCAACCTCCACAGCAACAGCCCGCACAGTCTGGCCAGGACGATTTGCTGGGTCTGTTCTGAGTTCGTAGTCCACAGGTGGTAGAGGCTTGGTTTGTGTTCCTATCGTGTACGTTCCTCTGTTATCTAGTGTAATACCCTTTTCCCTGGACCATCTTGTGCCTCCGCTAACCTCAAGCATATATTCTGGTGAGGTGAGTGCTGCCGTCCATCTAGCTTTGTTCCATGTCGCTAATGGATAGTTAGTGGGTTCTTCCGCATACTCAAGTTCTACATCGTACAGGATGCAATTTCAGGTGACGGTCTTGGTTAGGCTTGAGTCACATCGAGTCACTGCGACTCCGAACCAACATGACGACATCCATCCCTTCGTATCAACGTATATTCCGATGTCGGGAAATCAAAACGACCTCCCTCATCACCCTCCACTTGGGCCCGGGTTTGATGGGTCGTGCTTGAAAAACAGCTTCTTTGCGACCATGGATCATGGTGTATCCCAGTATGCAGCTCTTCGGCAGACTCTATGGCTGGTCCCACAGAACTCTCCAAATACGAACGAACGCTGGCTCCTTCCTAACCTCAATCGCTAGAATCCATGTTTCACACAGTCGGCTGTTGTCCAGGAGATGGCCGCATCATATGTGTCTGGGAGAGTCATCCTCGGGACCGAAAGACCAAGGTAGGGATATATAGAGGCTCGAGGACGGCAGGGAAGCGTCAGAGCTCCCCGCACCTCGTCTGTGAGCCCATTCACCGCCATGTCTTCCCAGCAGAAAGCAGTCTTCCTCCCATCCGGGGGTGCCCCACTCGTCATCCAGACCACTGATATCCCCAAGCCAGGGCCAGGAGAACTACTCGTGAAGGTTGAAGCTGCTGCGCTGAACCCGATCGATTCGCAAATCCAGGCGTTCGGCCTCTTCATCGAGAAGTACCCATGCATTCTGGGCAGCGACGGTGCTGGCACCGTTGTTGAAGCTGGCGAAGGAGTGACGTTCTTTGCCGTCGGCGATCGGGTGTAAGCCAGCGATTACAACAACGCTTTCGTAGCACTAATGACCGTTATCGCAGTGCCTTTCAAGGAGCCCTCGACCCGGTGCAAAAGTCGTTGAGCGGAACGTTTGCTCAGTATACCCTGGTTGTCGCCCAGTTCGCTGCCAAGGCACGTAACCAACCTTCCTGAACTCCACAAAGCTCTCATGAACCCCGCTCTAGATACCCTCGAACGTATCGTTCGACGCTGCCTCAAGCATTCCCATCGCCTTACCCACGGCCGCTCTCGTTTTATACAATGAGGATCAGTCTACGCAGTCAGTGAGGCTCACTCCGCCTTGGGCTGAGGGTGGTCGCAGCAAGTATGCAGGCAAGTCAGCCCTGGTCCTCGGAGGATCCTCTTCAATCGGGCAATACGATCAGTTTTCTTCTGGGACTGCCATGAGCTTGGGTTCGTTGACACGTTGCTTCGGTGTTGTAGTGATCCAGCTCGCCCATCTCTCGGGTTTCTCCCCCATTATCGCAACGGCCTCGCTGCACAACGCCGAGCACCTGAAGTCCCTGGGCGCGACTCACGTTGTCGATCGCAACTTACGGATAGAACAGCTCCAAGCTGAAGTGGCGAAACTCGGGGGTGGGCTCTTTGATCTCGTTTACGATGCTGTCTCGCTCCCCGAGACACTGCCTGTTGGGAATGCCTTGACGGCGCCCCAGGGTGACCTTGTTGTCGTCTCTCCTGCGGGGCTCCCCCAAGGAGGCGAATCAAGCAAGAAGGTGCACCTTGCGCAGGGTCTCCTCATCTTGCCGACAAACCATGTTGTGGGCGCGAGCTTGCTGGCCCATTTGCCCAAGCTCCTTGAGGACGGTGACATCAAGGTGTGTAGGTACGACATGTTGCCTGTACCGTGGCTGATGACTCCCGTATCCTTCAGCCCAACCGCACTGAGGTCCTCTCGGGCGGCCTCTCTGGTGTTACCTCAGGCCTGGAACGCCTGAAGAACAAACAAGTCAGTGGGATGAAGCTCGTGGTGTTTCCTCAGGAGACCCAGGAGACGGCATAACTCAGCGAAGGGGAACGTGGCTCGCTATGCCTTGTGCGATATGACGGTGTTTTTATTTGGTCCAGTCTCTGTGGAATACTTCGCTTCCATTCGTAATCAAGTGGTTCGTACAACCAAGGCGGAGTTGTTCTTTTACAAAAAGCGTCATCGGACGGTACCTGGGACCTAAGTGCTGCGGAGACCGTTACGGGGTGGCAAGTGTGCAACAATCATGGTCAGTGCTCAAAATGTATGAAGGAGAGCGGCAAGAAAAGTGGTATATAGAGCAGAGCTGCGAGTCTATTGTATCAAGAAAGGCGTATACGGTAGAGTATTTAGACTATAACGCAACAAATGAGTACTCTAGCTAAATACGGGGGGATCGCGGTATACTACTATGTTGGTTAGACATGTATGTGACGGATACTTCATATGACAAATAATGTACATGTACGGACAAATCACAAAAGAGGCGAGTACCTTCAATGAGATAGCTCGCTTTGCTGGCGGTTACGCTCCCTCTCGCGATTGCCAATACTGGTCATCCCGAAGAGCTGCGCGGAGTCCATAAGCTCATCAATGTTGCCACCGTACAGAGAAACACGTACTGCCTTGATCTGCTTAACGCTCAGCTTGTCCAGCTTGCCACCACCACCTTCGCCAAGGGCAGCCCCCGCAAGACCTACAAGAGAAAATATCAAGGTTTTGAGACTGCGCATACGTGGAGACACTTACTGAGTTTCGTCTCCTGCAGTGCGAGCATACTGGAAGGGGAAAATGTGAGAAATTGACTGTGGCACTTAAGGCCTGAAAAAGCTGGCTTACCGCTCCTCGATGGTGTTCCGGATGACAAGACGCTTGACGAAGACTTCCTTCTCCTGTCCTAGTCGGTGTACACGGTCATACGCCTGCGACTCGGCAGCGTAGTTCCAAGAGAGGTCCAAGCTACAAAGAAGTTAGCAAGCGCGCCAAATGAAGCCACGTAGGCCACCTACTTGATGACACGGTTGGCAGAAACAAGGTTCAAGCCAACGCCGCCACACTTGATGCTGTACAATGTTCGTAAATATTGGGAGCGACAAGGTAAGCATGGCAAAGTAAACTAACCTGACCAGGATGACCTTCGGTCCGCCGATCTGCCTGAACTGCCCCAAACAATGCTCCCTGGCCTCCCTGCTCATGCCTCCGTCGTACCTCAAGCTCCGAATGCCGTGCCGGAAGAAGATTTGCTCGCAGAGATCCAGCATCGACGTCCCTGTTATAATCAATTTGGGTTCCCACCCACCCGTCAGCACCTAGCAACACGACCAATGAAGCGCAGGCGGAAAGCCAGCGCACTCACACTGCGAGAACACGATCGTCTTGTCGCCTGTCGACTCCCACTCCTTCAGGTAGCTCACCATCTGCAACATCTTCGCGCTTGACTCGACGTTGCTCCCGCCCTGCTTCCACGTCGCGTACATGTTCGCGTCCGGCTTCGGCGCCTCCTCGGAACTGTCTCGCGATTTCGCTCGCAGTTTGTTGGTCGACTTCGCACCGTTCGCCCTTCCGCGTCCCTTCGCCGTGGCCTTTCCATTTCCATTCCTTGGCGCGTCCGATTCTGAGTCGCTGTCGCTGCTCCCTACGTCTTCGTCGCTGTCCATCCTCCTCGATCTTGCGTTCGCCTTGCCACCAGCCGACTTGCCCTTCTTCGCAGGGGCCTTCTTGCCCAGCCCCTTGCTTTTACCATCGCGCGGGGAGCTCTTCAGCATCGTCGAGATGTCGGGCATGCTGTCGTCAGAGTCTTCGCCGCTGCTCGACTCCCCCTCGATGTCACTGATGTTAATGAGTTCTAGTTTAGGCTTCTTCGCTGGTGGAGGGGTGCTGTCGCGGCGCTTCTTAGCGTTCCGTGCGGCACGGACGGCGGCGCGAACCTCCTCCTCGCATGGCATGAACGCGCGTGCGAGGAATACAGAGTTCGGACGGAGGTCCTGCATCTTCTTGCATGTTGGGCCTATGAATAGAAGGTATCAGCAACCTGCAGTAGATTGAGACGATGGCCAAGGCGCGTACAAGGCCGAAGACCCTTAGCTGCGGCGGTCTCAAACTCCTTCTCAATGCGCAGGTTCTCTTTCTCGTCGTTATTGCCACTAGGAGACGCATTACAATGAGGATGTCAATAGAGTCGCGGGAGCCCTCAGGTGCTCACAAGATTCCGTTGTGTTCGATGTCTGACGTGGCCAGGGTTTGAACACATTCTACCACAATTACTTAGTACAATGCTTACGATGCTGTTCAATAATCCGATGTGCCCACCTTCACATATCTCGTGACCGCATGATAAAATACGGCCATTGTTCTCCAAGAACACTATGATACCATACACCGTTAACGACCAGTTCACGCGCGGACCCGGCCCGAGAAACCAATACGTACTATCCCCGCACCGAGGGCAATTCGAGTCCTGCGCGTCGTCATCATCGTTCTCCCACGCCATCTCGAGTGCCTTCGCGCGGTCCATGAAGCGTTGCTTAAGCTATATGCGCAGAGTAAACACCTCGATATCAATGCCCGTCCGATCACACAATCAGGAATACATACGCCGTTGACCCACTTGGACCCCATGAGCCTCGCAGCGCGTGCGAGCTCCTTGTCGCTCTCCGAACCGAGCAGCGCTGTCGGGTCGTCGAAGCCATCCGTCTCGGACTATCACCAAAATCAATAAGAATCACAACTAGAGAAACCAGAAAGGGGGCACACCAAGACGAGATGCGGGTGCGCGCAAATTTGACGCAGGCGGAGGATCAAGACCAAAACGTATTGGTGGCTAGAGAGCAAGACCATGAGTATATGCGCGATTCATGGCGAACCAAGCTGCATTTACTTCTTGAGGAGGGTGTTGTTCTTGATGAACCGGTTGACCTGGATCCGGGCACGCTTCTCGAACGCATCGTACAGCTGCGTGACGAGAGGGTTAAGACAAAACATCGACTCTACACGCGCATATATTCGATTCACATCACGTTCGTCCTGCGAGAATTCAATTGTGACCATGTCAATGTGTTTAGGCTGGAGCTTCAGTATTGGTTCTCCGTCCTATGCACATCGAATTTGATTAGCACAAATTTATCATAATTCTTAAGGAGGCGCCACATACAATCTCTGCGTCCTTCGTTCTCCGCAGCAGGATTGGCATGAGAACGCCCTGTGCCCGCTGGCCTAACCACACCAGACGTTCAGTAAGCACGAGCGCGAATATGCAAACAGTGAGCGAATCAGAGGTTACTTACCAGCAAGGGGTGCATCCTCCAGCTGCACCTTCGCGATGAAGTCATTGAAATCTGACCAATCGCTGGACATACGTGATCAGTTCGAGAAATACCACTACCTT
The DNA here is from genome assembly GCA_022814645.1 of Ganoderma meredithae. Classification (NCBI taxonomy): domain Eukaryota; kingdom Fungi; phylum Basidiomycota; class Agaricomycetes; order Polyporales; family Polyporaceae; genus Ganoderma; species Ganoderma meredithae. Next base: position 32,987 of record JAKLMY010000085.1, on the reverse strand, counting down.
GCAGCACTAAGTACACACTTGAATGGCCGGAAACGCCCAAAGCGCAGATATCCATAAATATCGGCCCTACCGTTCGGCAGAGCAGTCAGTCTTGCCGTTCTCGCTAAGAGAGACAAATAGGACATACAGGGTATTCGTGATAGGTGTCCCAGTAAGACACCAGCGATACTTGGAACGGATCATCGTGACCGCTTTGCTGCAGCGTGTGCTGCGATTGCGAATGAACTGTGCCTCATCGAGGACCACGCGGAACCATTTGATCTGCGAGATCGGTCCACTGAAGGGTGGACGCATATGAGTGTACGAAGGTCAATTAAGTCAAGATGTTGGAACATACCCGTTGTCCCTAAGCCAGTTTAGCTCCTCATCGCTATCTACATCGGTGGGAATACTGAAATCTAGGTTGAGGGTATGATATGTCGTAATGACGATCTAGAAGGCCAAGTCAGCACGCATACAATGCGCAATAACAGAGAAGGGACACATACATCCTTCTCCGCCAGCTGTTTCGGGTCTTTAATCTTGTCCTTCCCGTGCTGTATATGCACGTCCCAGATGCCGTTCGCCTTCGTCTCGAGCTCCTCCTTCCATTGCAGCAGGAGCGCAGCGGGGACGACGATGAGGATCGAGCGGTGGTCGTCTTCCTCCGTAGGCTGGTTGAAGACCATGGTCGCAACCATCTGCACGGTCTTTCCAAGACCCATGTCGTCGGCGAGAATGCCGCCCTTGTGCGAAGAGTTGCGTTCCTGGTCGACCATCCAGCTGACACCGATGACCTGGTGCGGGAGGAGGCGAACTTCCATACCCGGGAGGTAGTCCCGCAAACTGTGCCAAAGGGTCAGACAAATTCCTCGAACCAAGTAAGTGCGCTAGGGAAAACATGAGGCTCTTGGGGAGAAGTGACGTGCTTCTCATGCAGTCCGGTATGACGCTTTCCGGATAAAGATTTGCCTTCACCTACCCGACGGTCTTCTCAAGTGCCGAGGACCCTTACTTACGCAACGATCTGATAGGCGAAGGGAAAACGGTAGATAGACCCACTCTTGGAGGCCGAGCTTCTCCAAGGCCTTCTGCGTCGTCAAGCCGTTCCCCGCGTTGTCAATGCCTTTCGACACGAACTCGGCCATCCTACACAAGATAACATTCGATCCCCGGGCTTTGTTCAGCATACAGCCTCTTCAGAGCAACAAAAAGACGGCACACGCACTTCATTTCCTGGTCCGGACCACCGCGATCTATCGCCCTAACGGCACTCTCCTTGTCGTAATTCAAATTGAAGCCTTTCCCCGTTGCGAGCTGGGATCCCCGGGGAGAGACCGGGGAGTCGTCGCTGTCTTCGTCGAAACCATCGTCGGGGGTCTTTCGCTTGAGCTGTGACGGTCCAACAAGCCCGAGGAACGATGCTCCATAGTCGGAAGGCGGCGCAGGAGTCACTAGCCTTTGTTTCGCGGGTGTTTTGAGAGCAGCCAAGGATCCGGGCGGCAATGGCGTGCCAGAAACGGGAGGAAGCGACGTAGGAGCGGTATTGTAGAGGAAGTCGGGGTTGTCGAGCGCGGCGAGCACGCGCGACTTGCGCTGTGTCGCCGGAGGTTTGGGGGGCTCGGTCATGGTGGATGGGGAGAAGGAGCTCGACGCGTCGCGCCTTTGACTCGCGACGCGCGCGTCTCCCATTCGCATATCACGTGACTGTAACTTAAACAAACGCCTCTTCGCGATGGACACTGGATGTCGGAAAACCGCTGCATAGAACGAATACTTGCGGCATCATAATGATAATGTCTGGAACTACGCTAGAAAGAGTGTGGTATACAACAGTCGTGCCTACAAACTGCAAAGGTCGTTTGCCAAAATCCCCTGAGCGCACGCGCTCGAATCTTCCATGAACCAAGCTTCGCCTGCCTCCCTCAGCCCGGCCCCGATCTTCCTCTTCCGCGCCGCAGCTGCCACCTGGTCGATCACGACCGAGAACCCTTGCACTTTCCCATCGCGTACCTCGAACTCGACCGTACCCTCCCCCTGCCCCTCCTCCGCGGTCTCGAACGCGGTCGTGTTCTCACCGTACCCATGTGGGAACAGTGCAGTATACGTGATGTTGAACACGTCTCCGGTGACATGGTTGAGCCGGACGTGGGTCGCCCAGACGGTGGGGAACGTTGCATAGAGCGTGCTCTCGAGCGTTGAAGAGTTGTGGACAGTAGCGAAGTCGGAGATGACGCCGCTGCAGTGGGCAGACTCGTTTGCCGAGGAACAGAGACGGATCGGAAGATAGCCTGGTGCGGAATAGAACCCGGCGTAGTCTCTTAACTTCAGTGATGGCGGTTTTACCTCCGGGGCTGTGGTTTCTCCCGTTGTCTCAAGACTGTAAAGTTGTCAGGCAGGATCGTGGGAAGTGATAGAGAAGCAATATACCTTATGTCATTCGTAGCAGCTGGGAGAACGCCAAGAACCTCATACAGGATCCGCCCAAGGATCTGGAAGTTCCAGGAGGCCTTATTGTCCGCATTGCTTAGAATGACGATACCAAGGTTGCTGTTGGGGGAGAACACAACGAGGGTCGAGAACCCGGGGATACCACCCGTGTGCAGCAGGATCTACAATCTGATGCGTTAATGCCAAAGTCATGTATGCAAACCCAAGCTCACTGACATCTGCCGTCCCAACGCTGGTCCGTAACCAACCCATCCCGTACCCCACGATACTGCTACCATATATCGGGATCGGCTTTCCTGCCACAATCATCTGCGAGGTCGTCACAGCATCAAACACGCTTCTGGGGATCACCGTCTTGTTTGTCGTCGGATCTTGACCTTCGTTCAGTAGCACCGAAAGCCACTTAGCCACGTCCTCCGCGCTCGAGATAATACCTCCGGCGCCCGCCTTGAGGTGAGCGACGCTCTCATCAAACCAGAAAGGGATGCGCCGGCCGAGGGGGGTCCATGTATGCGTCAGAAGCCCCGAGTTGTTTGCAACGGTAGGCGAGAAAGTAGTGGTACCCATCCCGATCGGTTTGAAGATGCGCTGCGCGACGAAATCGGCGTAGGGCATGTCGGCATAGTGAGAGATGAGGTACGCCCCAAGGACGAAGAACTGCGAGGCATACGAGTGAGCAGCAGCAGCGAACGAGATAGGGACACATGCGCACCTGATTGTTGTACGACCATTTCTTGCGAAGCTCGTATGCGGTTCGGAGCGAGCCCATCCGGCGTATAATGTCTTCGGGAACATCCCCAGGTCTGTAACTAAAGTCGTGCCTCGGAAGGCCGCTGGCATGCCCAAGAACATCGGCGATATTGGCATCGCGGGACGCCCAGTTATCTCCGTTCAGATCCTGCAAAGACCAGCCTAGCTCTTTGGGGACGATTTCGGCTACCTTGGTGTCCCAATCAAAACGTTCCAAGCCGGGGGGTAAGGGTGTGGAGTTCTTGCCCTCGGCGAAGTCTTCCATGAGCAGCCCCATAGACGTCGCGAGGAACGCCTTCGAGCACGACGCTAAGCCGAATAGTGTCTTTTCTCGAGGAGTGCCGCCTCAGACATAGAAAGAAATGTCATGAAAGGACGACGCACATCGGGGGTGAGGTCATGCCCATTTCCCTCCTCCGTCTTCCGCCCCGACGCCGCAAGCTGCACCACAGGCTCCTTGCCCTCTCCTAGGCGTACAACACCAATCGATATACCCGGGATAGAGCCGTTTTTCCTGACCTCGTCCACGAACGAGATGAAGGACGGGGACAACAGGCTGTCAGTCTGACGAAGTTTAGCGGTGGGCGTGGTGAATGGCTGCTGTGTCGCCGAGGCTAGGCCCCATGTTGCAGCGGCAGCGAGGATATACCGCGCGGCCAATCGAACCATAGCGGCTGTAGGGGAAGGGCAGGGAGAACGGTCAGTCGAACCAATGCCGGCCGCAGTATACTAGATAGATATGCGGAGCGAAGTTGGCCTTGCGACTTGATGTGGTCCAGGCGGCTGCGAATGAGGGGCCGTAAATGTCTGCACCAGACGTGCCGCAGCACTTATAATTGGTCCGTAGGTTCCCGAGACTAGCACATATGTAGGCACGATGTTGCGGAAGTGAAGATTGAATATTGTGAGGGCAAGGCGAGCAGGTCACTGGACAGGGGCAGACTCCCAGCTTGAGTTGCAGGGGGACCGTGGGCCTAGATCTAAGCGCTTCATAAAAATTATCAGATAACCCATGTCCTCCCCACCACCATCACCTCCCTCATCGTCCAGATGCCCAACTCCCAGCGACGACACAGACCCACGTGATGAACGCACGCTTACCATCCTCTATGCGACAGAGACTGGAACTGCACAGGATGTCGCTGACAGGCTCGCGAGGGTCTGCCGCTGCCTACACATCCAAGCGCGGGTCCACGGCATGGACGTCTACAGTCCGGTACGTGACATTCCGGCCTCAGAAACACCCTCGTGTTGTTGAAGCCACCGCTCAGGCAGAGTTAATCAACGAGCACCTCGTAGTATTTGTGGTGTCTACGACCGGCTCCGGGCGCGAGCCTCGTGCCATGACCCCACTATGGCAGATGCTTCTGCGTGCCGACCTCCCCGAGGATTTGTTCGAGGACCTCCATTTTGCCGTCTTCGGTCTCGGAGACACAGCATACGAGAAGTTCTGTTGGCCCGCCAAGCTCCTAAGTCGACGTTTGGAAGCCCTGGGTGCACTAGAGCTGTGCGCGCGAGGGGAAGGCGACGAGCAGCATCATCTTGGGTGAGTCATCGATCGCTCACGAAATCTACTTGACGCTGACAAGGGTTTGCAGGATCGAGGGAGCATTAGGCTCGTGGATAGAGAATCTCTCTGCGGTTCTCTCGCAGGCCTATCCCCTCCCATATGGTCTCCAGCGCGAGTCTCTCGATGGTCTTTCCCCGCCTCGCGTTGCAATTACTGACGCGGACAAGGATGCTCAAATCACACGAAAAGACCCGTTGGTCGTTGATCGTGAATACCACACTGCCACAGTGGTAGTCAACCGCCGTCTTACCGCAGAAGACTGGTATCAGGACGTTCGACATTTCGAGTTCGAGCTCGCAGAGGACGTAGAGTAAGTGCAAATTTAGTGTGAATGTCTATATCCTTCGTCTTTGAGCAACTATACTACAGATACGATCCGGGTGATGTGGCCGTGATCCACCCTGAAGCTATGCCTCAAGATGTAGAGGCTTTCCTGTCTTGTATTGGATATGCCGCTACAGCGGATGACCCAATAGAGATCCGCCATACCCTTCTAGGTTCGCATTCATATGCACTGCTGGATTTCTCACTGCTAGGCTCTAAAACGAGTCCTATGCAGATCAACACCTTCCAGACCACATACCGACAATTACGACTATGCGCGACATATTCACCCGCTACGTCGACATCAACGCTGTTCCCCGACGATCGTTCTTTGCCCTCCTGAAGCACTTCGCGCGGGACGACATGGAGCGCGAGAAACTCGAGGAATTTCTCACCGAAGAAGGAGCAGTCCGTACCCTCTCCCGTTCCCGCTCTCCTCCCTGGTCCGACCTTACACTGACATGGCCCCCAGGACGACCTCTACGAATATTGCCAAAAACCCCACCGGCGCATCCACGAAGTCCTCTCCGAGTTCCGCTCCGTGCGCATCCCCCGCGCCTACGTCTTCGACCTCTTCCCGCCCCTCCGCCCGCGCCAGTTCTCCATCGCCAGCTCAGCTCGCACCCACCCGCGCCGCATCCACCTCTGCATCGCCATCGTCACCTACCGCACCATGCTCAAGGTCCCCCGCCGCGGCGTCTGCACCACCTGGCTCCTCGCCCGCGCCCCCGGAGACCGCATCCAGATCGGCGTCCAGAAGGGCTTCATCGCCCTCCCCCCGGACCCTTCCACCCCGCTCATATGCGTCGGCCCCGGCACAGGCGTGGCCCCCATGCGCGCGGTCATCCAAGAGCGCCTGAACGTGGACTCGGGCGTCGCCGGGAAGGACACGCTCGCGCTGTACTTCGGGTGCCGCTCGGAGGCAAAGGATCACCACTACGGCACGGAGTGGCGCGCGCTCGCGGCGGAAGGCAAGCTCGCGTACCGCGTCGCGTTCTCGCGCGACGGGCCCGAGGGAAAGGCGCGTACGTACGTGCAGGACCTCATCCGCGCGGACGCGTCGCGCATATGGGAGCTCGTCGGTGCGAGGGGCGCATGTGTGTACATCTCGGGATCGTCGAACAAGATGCCTGCCGCGGTTCGCGCCGCGATCGCACATGCGGTGCAGACTGAGGGCGGGCGGACGGAGACGGCGGCAAAGGAGTACGTCGCGCAAATGGAGCGGGAGGGAAGGCTCATTGAGGAGTGCTGGAGCTGATTTGGACAAAGCGCTGAGACCCGAAGGTCAATGCAGCGTTAGTGCACAAATGGAACTGCGATCAGCACTTGTACAAGTATGCAAGTTCAGACCGCATGGGTACATAGGACCTTATGCCTTGGCAAACCACGCGTCCGCGATGTCGGACAGCGCGCCGGCCGTTTTCCTGGCCCTCGCTGCACACGCATCCGAGTCGATAACGAGAGAGAAGCCTTCCACTTGACCCTTTGCCTTGTCCACCTGGAACTGCACCCAGCCGCCAGTCGACCCCGCCTGAAGGCCCTCGAAGTTCGAACGCGCTCGTGTTTTGGCTGTATCCGTGCGGGAAGAGAGTGGTGAAAGTAAGGTTGAAGATGTCCCCTGAGAAGTGTCGCAGGCGCAGATGCGAGGCCCAGACAGTAGGGAAGACGCTGTAGAGCCTAGTCGCCAGCGCGGTCGAGTTGTCGATCGTGGCGAAGCCGGAGACGACGGTCTCACAATGCGTAGATTTGCTTTGGGTGGGGCAGAGGGTGACTGGGAGGTAGCTGTCTTCCGAATTGTACGCGCTAGTGTATGTTGTCCAGTCGAGCGAAGGTGGGACGACCCTCGCGCGGCGCGGAGTGGAGGTCTGCTGAGGAAGGGTTAGGGAGCTGCGAGGCCTGGGTGAGTTCACGTCGTGAGACCATCCACTGCATATAGACTACCTTTCACCAATGCTTTCAGCACATTCAGACAGTTTGGTGCCCAGAACATCATCCAGCGTCTTCCTCAGAATCTTGAAGACCGCAAGAGCCTCGTCCGTGTTCACAACGCCACCATGCCGACTTTATGGCTCGGCGAGAAGGCAACGATGCTGGTGAAGCCAGGCATCCCACCCAAGTGGTGCACAATCTAACCACCGCGGATTGACGTTAGAACTCCAATTTTGAGGGTGAAACGAAGCGCATATATCAACACCTCCAGCAGCCCACCGCTCCCATCCCATTCCATACCCAATCAACGAATCAAAAACTGCAAAAGGGTGCCCCTTCACGATGGTCTTCGCCGTCGTCACCGCATCGTAAACGTCCATTGGAAGGACGGTCTTCCCCGATACCGGGTTTTCGCCCATGTTCAGCCAGACGGCAAGCCACTTTACCATGTCCTCCGCAGTCGAGATGACGCCACTGGCACCGCCAATGAAAGACGCAATCTGATCATCGAACCAGAATGATATCCGTTCTGCCGTTCTTGTGCCATGTTTGCGAGAGCTTCCCCGAGGCCGCGGCGTCATAGGGGATGAGTGTGCTGGAAGACATGCCGACCGGGGTGAAGATGCGTTCCGAGACGAACTCGGCGTACGTCGTATTGGCATAGTGTTCGATGAGATACGCTCCAAGCATGTAGAACTGCGCACGTTCATACGGTTGGACATCAGGAAGGTGCATATACTCAGCAAGGAATATGCAACGCGCACCAGGTTATTGTAGGAATACTGTCAACGCAATTCGTACGCAGTGCAGAGCTTGCCAATCCGGCGAATGATGGACTCTATGATGTCGCCGGGCAGGTAGGTGAGATCGTTTGCAGGAAGCCCGGAGACGTGCCCTAAGATGTCTTTAATCTTCGCATTCCGCGTCGCAGAGTACGAGATGACTTCCTCCATTTGGGATTTAAGGAATCCTCATTTCGATAAGTATCCGTCACTTCGCCAAATACTCCGGGTCCCCATAGAGGTATTCGAAGTGGTTATTGACCAACTTGGGTCCGATACCCCGTCTCTCCACCATATCGCTCTCGCATGCAAAGCATTCCTGCCCAGGGCTCGATACCACCTTCTTAGCAGCATACTCATTCACAATCTCCAACAGATGGAATGCTCCCGCGATTTTTTCGACTTCCGCCCGTGGATTTTGCCTCTCGTCCGGAAAATCACCCTTTCTGTTCGTGTTCCCCCCAACGCCTCCAACCCGAGCGTCCGTATGCTCGACGTCGTTCCCCACCATCTCCTTTCCAAGTTCCCGAATCTACGAGTGTGGAGTATGGAAGTCAGTCAAGATGGCACTACCCTCTACCCATTAACATCGCTCCCGCGTGTAGAGAAGACTTCAAGTTGGCTGTCTCTCAACTGCTTCGTGCTATCCTACTACCAGAGATACGGCGGGTGTATACAAAACCTTGAGCTGTCCAATATTCCCTTTGACGACGTATCTGACTTCACGAGGCTCGTCTCGGCGGTCAGCGGTATCCGAAGCCTGACTTGTTCCGGCATTCTATTTCGGACAACAAAGGAACTCCGAACCTCATACAACAAACATTGTCACGGTCGTTTTCGGTGGCAGACCACGACAGCTCAAAATCAGAAACCTGCGGGTAAGCCTTTCAACTTCTTACCTTTGTATTTGGTAGATGCCAATGCTGCTCCTCCAAGATCGGTGCATTCTGGCCTCCTGTGCGACTGCGCTAGATAGTCTTAGGCTCCCTGAAACCTCAGGCTCTCCGGTAAGGGGTATTCTAGGTTCTTTCGGTGAGACATTCCAACAATCTCGTGCCTAGCTAAGTATTAATGCCTTGACTAGAACAATTAGAAGAATCGTTAAATCGGCATCCGCCCCAGCTATTATCGTTGTACCTTATCATCCCGTTTGAGAGCGTTCACCACGTTCATCTTGAAGAATACTACATGCATCAATCTCATGACTGGGGCATCTTACGATACATGCGCCGCACGACCAAGATCCTCGAAAAGATCCCAAGAGTTCGTCTGCGAGACGTGCAGGTAGAGCTCGAATTGGAGCCTATTGCTAGCCTTGGGACCTGTCTTTCGGGGAGCGACTCGTCGGAGGCATGCGAAGCCCTCTAGGCAGTTCTCCTCACTTTCCCTAATCCCCGTATTCTATTTCATGACCCTGTCTTCCAATACATCGCGGGAAGAGCCGAGTTCTGGTCACCGACCATCAAACGGGCGTTTTGGAGGATGGAAGAGCGGGGGCTTCTTACTGTCCCCTATAGTGAGTAAAACACGTACCAGTTGGCTTTGATGCGATTCACTGACGGCCAGCATGGGACAGCTAAAGCAGGCACTCCGTATCCATCTGGTCACGAAGGCCTCGTGGCATGCATAGTGGCCTCTCATGCCAGCAAAATCATAGTGACTGCCTCTGCGGATGGAACTATCATCATCTGGGACGCATGCTCTGGCACAATCGTGCGGGAATGGTTGGCACATCGGCATTCCATTTGCGACATCGTTTTGTCTCCAGATGGCAGGCGACTTGTATCAACCGGCCATATGGCCAGCCAGCCACTGCTTGTATGGGACATCGACCACGGATGTCCGCCAAATCGCTGTACCTGAGGGACACAAGAAACCTTTAGCAACATGTGCCTGGTCCCCCGACGGCAAGTCCGTTGCACCCGCCTCTCATGACGACACAGTGCGTATCTGGGACGCCCAGACGTTCCGGCAGCGTGACCTGCTTGTGGACCCGCAGGTCGTGAATTGTCCTCGACAGCTACAGTTTTCCCTGGACGGACAGTACCCTGCATGACTATCCTTGAAGTTTTCCATTTCCGACGGCTGCGAGTCTCATACCTGCAGCGTTTGGGGGCCCGTCGCGGAGGAACGGCCTGAATTGAGGAGGCTCCCTTTGTACTCGTGCGATCAAGAAGGTTGTATCAGTGCGTTCCCATTTGATCTCGAGGGCACACGCATCGTCACTGCGCATGGGAGGAGCGGGGTATTGATTGAGGACAACGTCACGCGGATCTGGGACGTCCAAGCAGGCACTTTGCTCGCAGTCTTGACGGGACACACGGAGCCAGTAACAGACATATCCTTCTCCCCAGATGGCATCTCCATACTGTCCGCATCTGGGGACGGTTCCGCGAAGATCTGGGACGCGGAGTCTGGGGAGGAAATTGCCAGTCTCGTGGGAGATGGTAAGGAGTTTATGAAGGCAAGTTTCTCGCCCGACGGGAAGTACACCGCCACCATATTGTCCGGAGAGGAAGTGTGGCTATGGAAAACCGACGACCGCTCGTGTACGGTGGTGTTCCGCGAGCACACATGCGACGTGTTGCATATAGCGTTCTCTCCAGATAGCAAAATCCTTGCTTCTGGGGATCTGCGCGGGATAGTCCATATTCGTCGACTTTCCGATTTTGTGTAGAGTCGTAGTTGAGTGGAGGAATTCTGATAGGATCTGAATGCCGCTCGGATGGAACGGGCTCGGAGGAGGTCACGAGACCGTGGAGAGCTAGAACACTGACAAGGCTGAGGACTGATGACCCGAAAGCCCGTGAAATGTAACTTTCGAAGAGAGGTTCGGCGGGATCATGAATGCGATACTGACATATATGCGCCAGTCAAAGCTTATACCTTCGCGAACCACGCATCCGCCGTTTCCGACAGGGTCCCGCCCGTTTTCCTCGTCCGCGCCGCACAGGCGTTCATGTCGTCCACCAGAGAGAAGCCTTCCACCGCACCCTTCGCCTCGTCCACCTGGAACTCCACCCATCCACTCGTCACGCCCGACTCAAACTGCTCGAAGGCGCTTGTGTTTTGGCCGTACCCGTGGGGGAAGAGGGCAGTGAAGGTGAAGTTGAAAACGTCGCCAGAGAAGTGCAGCAGGCGCAGGTGCGAGGCCCAGACGGCGGGGTAGGTGCTGTAGAGACTCGTCGCGACCGCGGCCGGGCTGTCGAGCGTGGAGAAGTCGGAGACGACGGCTTGGCAGTGCGCAGAGTCACTCTGAGACGAGCAGAGCGTGACGGGGAGATAGCTGTCGTCTGACTTGTATTGCCCAGTGTATGCGCTCCAGTCAAGGGAGGGTGGGGTGACTTTCGCCGGTTGCGGAGCGGAGACCTGGCTAGAGGGCCTGAAGCTGTGGATGTATGGGTTAGCGTTTATCCCGAGACCATGTTTTGGGGATACGGTACGTTTCACCGAGGCTGTCCGCCGCTTCAGACAGGTTGGTGCCCAGAACATCATCGAACGTCTTCTTCACAATCTTAAGGATGGCGACAGCTTCGTCCCTGTTCACCAAAGCCACAACTCCGAGCTTATGGCTCGGAGAGAAGGCGACAATGCTGGAGAAGCCAGGAATACCGCCCGTGTGATGCACGATCTAGCATGCACAGACTGCTGTCAGACATTCAAGGATAATAGTGGACAAGTCCAGGCGAAACGCATACATCGATGCCTCCGGCGGCCCACCGCTCCCAGCCCATCCCGTACCCGATCAACGACTCGTAATTCGCGGACGGGCGACCGTGGACGATGCTTTGCGCCGTCGTGACCGTATCATACACGCTCTTGGGGATGACGGTCTGCCCCGAGACCGGGTCCACGCCCTCGCTCAACCAGACGGAGAGCCACTTCGCCAGGTCCGTCACGCTCGAGATGACGCCGCCGGCGCCGCCGTTGAACAACGCGATTTGCTCATCGAACCAGAACGGTATCCGCCTGCCGTTCCTGTGCCATGACTGCGTGAGCTTCCCTGAAGCCACAGCGACGGAGGGAATGTATGTGCTGGAAGACATGCTGAGCGGAGCGAAGATGCGTTCTGAAACGAACTCGGCGAGTGTGGTATTGGCGTAATGTTCGATGAGGTACGCTCCGAGGATGTAGAACTGGGACAAGGTGTGAGAGGGGCGCATATAGTCGGTAAAAGGCACTCTGGACGCACCTGATTATTATAGGAATACTGCTCGCGCAGTTCATATGCGGTCCGAACCTTGCCCATCCGGCGAATCATGCTTTCCGCGGTGTCTCCAGGCCAGTACGTAAAGTCGCTGGAAGGCAGCCCAGAAACATGTGCAAAGATATCCTTGAGCTTCGCATTCCGCGTCGCGGAATCGTCTCCACCTATGGGTTTGAGACTCCAGTTCAGATTTTTCGGAAGGACGTCTCTGACCCTCGTATGCCAGTCGAAATACTTCAGGTCCTCCGGCAAGGGAGTAACATTCCTCCCGTGCGCGTAGTCGTCCATAAGCAGACCGACGGAGGTGGATAGGAACGCCTTGAAACAAGATGCAATCCCAAACAATGTCTGGCATACCAAACCTCAGGGACGAAAGGAAAATATGTATAGTGAGAGGAAAGTAAGGCCGTACGTCTGGAGTCATGTCATGTCCATCCCCCTCCTCCGTCTTCCGTCCCCACGAAGCAAACTGCACTTCAGGCTCCTTGTCCTCCCCGAATCGCACTACGCCTACGGAGATGCCGGGAAGCGAGTCATTTTGCCTGAGCTGCTCGATGTATGCGTGCCATTCGGGTGAGAGGATCGCGTTGGACTGGCGGAATCCAGAAGAATCGAACTTGAAGACCTCCTGCATCGCGGATGCCACTACGACCGAGGCAACGAGCGTGCCGAGGATTCGAACATGGACGGATGCTCGGCTCATCTCAGTGTCGAGCGTGATGGGCAGAGAAGAAGAGAACGAGATTCGAGAGATAAGCTGCCTACGAGTGTCGTGGAACACAGAGCGCAATCTGTTGACGAGACTGTCCTCCAGAGCGGTTTGGCAGTTCGAGATGGTCTGGCTTTTTTGAAATATGTAGGCTTGAGCGGGACTGCGCAGCTGTTTGATTCAATCCGGATTCCGCGACGGCCCACAGTGGCGAAGAGTCAAGGGCAGTCAACTGTTGCAGCCACGCTGTAGTCGTACTTACCTGTGTACGGATATATGTTGGGCATCGAAATCAGAACGCAGCGCCTTGGCCTAGCTAGCCATAAGGTGCTCCGAGCATTGATAGATTGACTGCAGGAGGCTCTCGTGCTGATGAGGGTGCAGGACGAGGAGCAACCCGCATATACAAGATGTATGTAGAGGGAGGACAAAGACGACGAAGAGAAAGTCGCGTAGCGGCCGTGGTGCACGTCGGTAGACGTCTTTTCGTCTTTTCCCACCCTGCTCATGGCCTCCTCGAGTCCTCGACGTCCTCCACCCCTCCTTCCAACCCTGGCCATCCACCAATCCCTCTTGCTGGTCTCCAGTACGCCATAGGATGCCTTGGATTCCCTGGAACACATCACCTCCCCCTCCCCCTCCCCCTCGGTCTCCGCGGAAGTACCTCGACCACTATGGCACCGAATTGAAGTCCCGGCTCCCTGAGCCTCTCCAGAAGCACTGGCACGATACCCAAGCCCTCCTTGCCGCACTCAACGCCTCGCTCGGACAATGCCCGCCCTACCTCCTGCTCGCGCTCGGGGCGGCGCTGGGCCTCGCTGCGGACCGGGCGTACGTGCGGTACTTCAAGCGCATCCCGAACAGCGGCTGGGTCACCCCAGACATGATCAAGAGGCGGCGCTGGATCAAGGGATACGTGACTAGGTGCTCGTTCTCTGCCTCTCGTGCGCAGGGTGCTCGCTTATCGACGTCGCGCTGAATCGCGGACCGCAAACGTCGAATGTTACCGTCGAAACCTGAATCCTGTGCCGCGCCCGGGGGAATGCACGTGGGGGACTCGGACGGGATGCTGCAGGGTGGGGGACTCTGACAACTTCCGGCTCTACCACACCCCTGGAATCGGGTGGATGGGGCCACTGAGGGCGTTGAGGATGCGGGAGGGTGCGTTGCACTCGACGCCGTTTATACCACATGCGAGACAGTCCTGGATCGCGAGACTGACACAGTGCTGCGGCAGGGTTGAAGGGCCCAGACACAGTGGCCATCCGCATCGCAGGCATCGATGCTCCGGAGGTTCGTGTCTTTCTAGCTTGCTGTCTATCCGTGTCCTCGTTTCTCTCCAGGCATGCTGACTGTAAGTCCAACGCACACAGATGAGCCATTTTGGCAAGCCTGCACAGCCGTTCGCGGAGGAGAGCCTGCAGTGGCTGAAGAACATGGTTCACGGCAAGATCGTGTATTGCGAGCTCCTCCAGCTCGACCAGTACAAGCGCGTGGTGAGCACCGTCGCCACTCTCGCATGATCCATTCCTAAGCTGTTTCATCGAATAGGTTGCAGCTCCGTATTTGAAACCTCGATTCCTGCCTGGATGGCTCTTCAGAGGCAAGTCAGTGGGGCTTGAAATGCTGCGCGGAGGCTGGGCGGTGGTCTACAAGGAGGCAGGCCTTGTGTTTGGTCAGGAAGGAGAGGCGGAGTATCTGCGCCAAGAGAAGGAAGCACGGTTTGTTTATTTTATTCAGGATATATCATATTGATTTTGATTGTGGCTCTTGGGCTGCTGCATAGGGACGCGAAGAGAGGGATGTGGCAGAATGGTATACCAGAGCTTCCATCCGAGTACAAACGGCGACATCGAGAAGGAGCTGGAGATTTGGAAAAGGCGCTACCTGAAGAAGCAGAAGCTGAAGACGACGAGTTGGCTGAGCCCGCCACTGAGAAGCGGAAGACAGGGAAGAGCAAGGCAACGCAGAGCTTGCTGTCGAGGATGTTTGGTCGACAGTAATACAAGACATCGAGACTGGGCATGGAAAACGGATACTTGCATTTGTACAATACCATCTCAAGGCATACCATGGAAAATACTCATCATTCTCAGACGGGAACATCAGTCCTGAATCCGACATCAGCATGGGTCCACGCCATGATCGTCGGCCGCCACACTCACCTTCGGCATGAACATCCCCTTCTTCAAGTAGTTGGGGAACCTGCCAGGATCGCGCTCCGCACATTCGCGCTGCAGTTCCACACACTTGTCTTCCGCCCCACTCTCGACCCAGCCTTTCGCCTCCAGCTTCTGCAACGCGACGCGGCACCACCACCGGCACCCGAACCCGCCCTCCGTATACACATACGGGCGAGACCCTCCTCGACTAGGAACTCCACCACCTCGCTCACGGTGGGGCCGCCGAGTATGGGCACGGTCACCTCAACCTTGTGCGGATCTATGCAGGATGGCGCGGACTTGACGATGAGCGTCGCCTCGGGGTAGTTGGTCGGTTGCGAGTCGAGCGTGACCGTTCTTGGGTCGCCAGTGGGGTCTTCGGGGGACAGATGGAGGGCGAGGTACGGGTGGTAAACACCCTTGCCATCGTCGTCGAGCACGGTGCTGGGTGTGCCGGTGCCGGTGACGGAGATGTGGGAGACTGAGAGGTGGCCATCGTGTGTGGCGTCGAATTGGCGTTTTTATATCGAGTCTTTCATGCTGACGGTTGGAGATAAGGTCGTGATTGAGGAGATCGAGAGGCCGCGTCGTTGGCGAGTGTTAGTAATGCAGGTCGCTCAGCCACAGGCGCGTCCATCACTGAAGCTCCGATTCAATCGAGAGCGCGTCCGCGTCGCGTCGCGTCATCGGCGCTTTTCAACGCACTCTGTCGACAACGCCTTCAGTACGTGCACACTGTCCCCGCCCAGCGACATACTCAGTACGTTTACCAGAACACCAGAAAATAACTTGAACCAAAAAGAGCGCCCGTGTCGACAAACCATGCAACCCAGGCTGGTGAGGATGATGACGTCGTTGCCTCGAGGGAAACCAAAAACGCCCCATGTGCCCAGGTCAACCGTCTCTCGAACAGTATCGGATGCGCCTGCAGCAGTCTCCAGGACAACATCAACTACGCCGACAACATCGACATCTCCTCCCCCCATACCCAAATACCGGCTTCCGGCCGATAAGCTTCTGCTATATGCCGACCGTGGTCTAGTGGTAGTGAACAAGCCAAACGGGCTCATCTCACAACTTTCGGATCCCAAGAATAAGGAAACGGTATGCCTTTTTCTCACTTCGACAAACCTAAACTTAATATCGCGCCCGAGCCAGGAACCGACCGTTGATGCACAAGTGTTCTCAACGTTCCTCGAGGGTATGTACCTACTTACTACTACAGAACAACGACGAACAGAGACCCTGGCTCATCCTCGACTGCAGACCTGGGCAACAAGCTCCAACTGAAGGAGCCTCTGCGCACGCTGCATCGTCTTGACAAGGTTCGTCACCGTCTCGTCTCATCTTGGCATCTGTTGAATCTCACCTTGTTGTCGTACAGCCTACCACAGGCGCACTCGCGTTCGCGTGCAACCGCCAAATCGCACGAGACTTCTGGAACCAGATGTCCGGAAGACAGGTCAAGAAGACGTACCTCGCCCTCGTCGTCGGGGACGCGCCTTCCTTCATAAAGAAGCACGGCGTCATCGAGACGAAGCTCGAGTGCGGGAACGGCTGGGTGCGCATCCCAGGCGTCAAGGACGTCTACGAGCGCGACCGGAGCTCGCTGCCCTCCGCCCGCCGACGAGGCGAGCACTGGGTCCGGGACGCGGTCACGGAGTACGAGGTCCTCGCGACTGCGGTGGGTCCCGCAAGGCCACTCAGCTGCAGAGGTGTTGACTGACCACGGTGATTCATATCGGCGTATAGCCGAAAGTACCAATCTCGTTACTTCGCCTCCATCTGCACACCGGGCTCAAGCATCAGCTCCGCGCTCACCTCGCACAAGCTCTCCGCGGTGAGTGGATAAATGATATGATAGGGCCCGGAGACTGTCTGTGTAGCGCATCCATTTCTGACCAACCTCTTATAGCTCCCATTCTCGGCGATGCACTGTACTTGGACCCGCGCTCGCCACAGCTGCGCGCCATCAAGGCGTCAATCAACCTCCCGCGGAGCATGTTCCTGCACTCATCCCGTCTATACCTTAACGTGCGTCCCCGTCCCAGTTGCCACGTCGTGGGTGGCTGTATGCGCATTGTACCACTATTCTGACTTCGTTTCGCCCGCATGCGCAGCGGTATTGTCCAAGTCGAGTGACACTCACCGTCGGGGCGCCGTTATCGGCGCCGTTCGTGAGCGTGTGCGAACAGGTTGGGATACCCCTCGACCGCGACGACGTATTTGGCGGTGTGTGGCTGGATGGGACGAAGGTTTTGGGGCCCGGCGCTGCACCTGACAATGATGCAGCACATGTGCTTGAGAAGCTGGCAGGGCAATGGTACTGGCGGTCTAGAAAGTTGTAATTATGTGGGCCTTGGGCTCTACCACATATAAAGGGGTACAACTGTGCATCGGGGTTCAGTGGACCACAATCACCCTTCCTCTTGTGAAATTCCCTTCAGAAGTGCAAAATATCTCTTACCATGTCTTCTAACATTCAACAACTGATTGCACTAGAGAATTCTTTGTGAGTCGCATAGCCTATTATAAGAGCTGCCAATGTTCCAGCATTTTACTAGCTATTCACAGCATGGTTGAAGATTTCTGTGCCACTGCTAGTGCAGGTTTGTGATTTCATTCATGCCCAGCTTGTGTTGCTTAACTGGTTATTATTTTAACATTAGCTCTTGTTGCATATGACTTCATTTGACCTTCCCCAAGGAGATAGAGCTCTGTTGGAGGTAAAAGTTCAAGATCTCCACTGCGGTCTTTTTTGCAAATAGATATCTTGCCCTTGTCATCTGGGTTGTAACAAAGTTCATACCACCACCCTCTCCATCAGACCCATCATATCTAGTAAGAAGTTATTTTTAATGCCATCTTACACACTAATATTGAAGACTGTATAACAGAGGTGCCTCTTATTGGCTGTTTTATTTCTGCCATTTTCTCGATCTGATGCATATATACTAGGTGTAAGATTTGGTATTGGAGCATCAATGTAGTCCACTTGATGCAGTTCTTGCCTTGGGCTGGTGTGTATAATTTTGTTTCTGACTACCAAGTATTAGTAATATTTATCTTTGATTGGTCTTCTCAGGAATCCGTGCCTATAGATTCAGCAAGCTACAGCTTCTACCAAGTCTCACGATATTTGTGCTTTCATGGATACCACTGATTGTAAACATATATGTGAGGTATTGCATTGCTGCTACCTCCTCACTTGTTAAACTACTCACTTTTTATATTCTTAGAATGACTTCTATTATGGTTAGCCACTTTCTTATTGACCTGCAAGAAGTCAATATGAGGATAAACCATCAACATTCCCTTGGATCAATGACCTCAGTCAACTTTGAGAGATTTGTGGGATCTCTTGTTGCATCACATCCTGGCTCATCCACTACAGAGGAGGAGGGGGAGGAGAATGACCATGTTCAAGCTCAGCAAAGTACCAATTCTGCTGTACCAGATGCTCTACACCAAGCGGGCACTACAGGGTACGATTGCACCTAGTTTCTTGATAAGGAAGGATCTTGTTCCTTTTGTACTATTTTGTATGTGTCTGCTGCACCGGAAATGTTGATAGTTTAGGGCAGGCGGATGGAAATTATAAAATGTATGCATGCTTTGTATGCGTGAGAACCCGTGGACCTACTGAAGGCACGAGTTAAAGCGCCGAACGGCTGTTGGCTTTGACGTCGACGACAACATCGCTGCTGACACTAAATCTTTGCCTAGGCTATACCTGAGTCTCCTTCATGGCCTCTGGCAGTTGGTCTCTGGCAGTCTTCCATGCCCATTGGCAGTTTGGTGCATGTGCGTAGCCTCCGGAACGCTCTTGGTCTGAGCGAGACCGGGATCATTGAATGGAAAAGGGCGTTGAAATCACCCTTATGTGTAGTGCCACCATTGGGCCGTTCTCGCTGACATCCAATTCTTCATCAACGTAATCCACCTTGCGGCAGCCGTCTCCTCGCTCCCGACAACGTTCTTCTCAATACCCGCGAGGCTTCCACTTCTCATTCGCTTGTCGTGGACGTACTGCCTCCGAGGCTTCTGGGGAGCTCATTTTCGCGGGCTCATTACTCGGTTGGCCCTTCCGGCTTCTTGGGTTCTCCGACTCGACGGAACCGAGGGTTTCTAGGTCCCCAGGTGCGTACTTGCCGATGTCTTCGTTCCCATAGTCTCCGAGCTTGGGGTATCAGGACCGTCTGCTGAGACAGGAGTGGATACGGCGGCGAACGGCAGTGTCATTCGCGCACCGGCATGACATCTCTCTGGATGTCGCTAGTCCACATTTACCGAGGTGGCAGGGGTCAACGTGCGCCTTCAATGTCAGAAGGAACTGCGGCCTGTCCGATGTCGGAGGTTCAGTTGGCGGGGAACGTTGTTGTCGCGCCCCTGCTACCGACGGACGGATGTTGCAGTCCAGCGTCCTCGGCGAACCACTCTACGTTCATCCCATCAGACACGTCCCGTTGGTAATGTTAGGCATTGGATGAGAGGTCAACTGTTATCATTTACGCTCACCATTTAAGACTGAAGTTTAAGTTAGAAGTGAAACGCCTCCGGCTCACCAACAGGCTCGAAAACTGTCGCTCGAGTAGTGGGCGGCCCGCCGTTCACCGGACATCATTCGACACGGTCTCTCCACGTATTGTTGCTCTCGATGTCGGTTTGTCATAGGGCTGTGTCAACCGTACTTCACCGGAACCGGCGAGATGGGAGTACCATCCATACTTGTGGTGGGTAGCTCCGGCTGCTACAGATACATGTGTGGCGCGCAGGACAGCTAGCCTATACCCGTTCGTACTCCCAGAATATTTCAAAGTCTATCGTCTAACGTTTCGTTCCTGTTTGTATTTGCAGTGGCGCCGCCCCCGCCGGCGACCTTATTAAGGTAAAAGGTTTGTAAAACCGCCCCGAGTTACGTCAACATACGCGACTCTCTGAACTCTACATTCCCCGCCGTCGTTTCATGGACGTGCACATTGACTGTTTGCCGCCTCGGCGAGCGGCCACTGTGCGATTCGGTGCGAGCTGTCTCCGCGACGTCTAGGTTGCCGGAGTTCGACTTGGTTAGCGAGCGCAGGGCTACCATCGGGGCGCGCGCTGGTTGCGACGTCAATGCTCGTCACCTCCGACCTTGTCCGCGCGTATAAAAGAGCAGCGTAGCCCTCCTGCAGCCCCCGCAACCGCCACTTTCAATTCTATCCAACCCCACTGTCCTCCTCATCGCGCTTTACGTTTCACGACCACACGCCTCTACCAGTCATGTCTGTCAACATCGTTCTCCCGACCCTCCCCAACTGGTTCCAGCAGCACATTAACACCATCTACGGTGCCAAGACTACCCAGGAGTTCGATGACGCTTTCGATGCCTTCATCGCCAAGGAGGTCACCATCAAGGTGAACGGCAAGTCCATCTCGCGCGATGCGTACAAGAAGATGGTCCAGGGCGAGATCACCGACGACGTCGGTGCCCAGGTGACGTTCAACGGCGTCGTATCGGTGCCCTCAGAGGACAAGGAGCTGCGCGCGATCGGAGTAAGTAGAATACCGCTTTCGCCAACGCTCACTTGCCGATCGAAACCTAACTGCGGGTTGTTCGTTCCAGACTGGCACTGTCGGCGCGTTCTTCGACGCTGAGGTGTTCGGCCGGTTCTTCATCTTTGGCGCGCGCCAGTCGAGCACCGTCAGCTCGTCCATGAACGTCGTGTACGTCCTGACAGCTCTGTCCTGGTTTTCGTGAGGGCTGACACGCGCCCCATCTGTACAGCGTCATCCAGGACCCGACCCTGCACCACCACCAGGTCGGCCGCGGTGGCGCGTTCGACGCGCGCCGGGTGACTAACCTCAACGAGGTATTCACCGACCAGCAGGACAAGATCGTTCCCCCCGTCCCCCTTCCGCCTGTCAACTCCACCACCACCACCCCCGCCTCTTCCTCTTAAGTGACATGACCACGATCCCGGCCGGATGCTGACTATCGATGGATCGCGATGCATGTACAGTAATTGGCAACGTCGCGCCCGACGCCGCGTCGGTCCCAGTCCCACTTATAATGTGATATGTACGTATAACACGCTCCACACGCTCTGGTGACTTTGTGCGCATCCCGCGAGTCGTCCAGCCTAAGGAGGCGCTGTCATTTTCGTTTGACCCGCGCAGACCACCCCATCGCCGCGTGTTGCGTAGCTTGCAGGATGGTGCCTGGATAGGGCATGGCGCGATTGTGGCTCTGGTAGTGGTGGCGTGAAATTGCCGCGACCACCCAGGCACTGCCAGCAGACCAGAGAACCGGGCGTGCTGATGGGTCGCGATCCCAGCCACGAAATGAATTGGTTAAATACTAGAGAGAGCGCGATTGCGAGCTAAGTTCGGGGGTGAAGCTTCGAGATGTGGCCGATGATTGCGCATGCTAGCGCGCACCAATCTAAGCGGAACGACTATTACAAAGCGTAGGACACAATGATTACGACACATTGGAAGATGCGGCGAGACGATAGCTCGAAAGCTTAGAAGGAAAGCTGGAGCGGCATAACGAGGGAGACCTGAAGTATGCGATATCGATAGTGGACGGAAGAGCTTCAAGACACCATCGACAGCCGCGGTGGTACTACAACAGAATATATGAGAGGCTAAGGGCTCCGATGGGAGGTCGGGGTAGGAGATGTGTACATACGGGTAACTGTAGTCTACAGTAGCATAAAGGTTCGTGTACGAAACGTCAGATAGAATCTGATCAGAGCGTCAAGAGGAGACGAAAATAGCTTGGAGACGGGAGAACGGACGGGAGTGGACGAGGTGGAGGAACGGAAATAAGCCTGCTCCAACCTGCCCGCTATGAAAGAACCACCCGGGGATTGAGAGGGAACGACGGGAAAGAAACGAGGCTGGCGTACAGCAAGCACGCGACCAGAGAAACGAGCAGCCATGATAAACGCGCGTTGTGCTGGATCGGAGTGTTGACGAGCAAGCCGGCCTGCTTGGACGAGCTTGACGATGGGTTCGTTGGTGCAGAGCGGGATGATTTGGAGGCGGATGCAGTAGGTTCTTCCGGTGCGGGGGTAGTCCGCTCGTAAACAGGAACGACGATCTCGGGGATACCGGTAACTTCTTGACCGCGAAAGTAGCCTATAGAACACCCGAGAAGGTATGAAGCACAGGAACGATCAGCACAGTACGTTGCTTCTGCCAAACAGGCGAGAATCCACTCACGAGGACTGTGGTAATACCACACAACGGTTCCCTGCGTGTACTGTTCAATGGCCTTGTTGTAACGAGCGAGCTCGGCGTCGACCTCCGGCCCAAAACTTGGAAGTTGATCCCTATGGCGCTCGTAGTCGACCACGCGCTGAGAGAGCATCTCGGTGAGAATATCGACCGCGGTTTGGAGATCGCAGTCGCGCTCAATCATAATACAAAACACGAGGTTTTGGAAATCCCCATCCGCCTGCTCCTTCTGTTGGAAGAGTTAGCACAATAGGCTGCATCGAGAAGAATGTCTGCACGTGCATTAAACGAACAAAGATCCTGTCGGAGTAGCGGTGATAGGCATCAGCATCAGCGGCCATAGGGAAGCAATACCAACTCACGTTGGGCCAGGTCATGATGTCAATCACGGCTTTCGACATCTCTTGAAGAACAGGGTGTTCCCAAACGTGCTCGGGGATCTGCAGATCCAACGAATATTCGACCATAGCTGGGAAAGGGGATTAAGGCGGAGCTGGGTTCGGAGGAGGCACGTCAATACCTTCGACAATCGGACCTCCGATTGTCCGGCGTCGGAGGATAATGAACTCCTCGACCGAGGGAATTTCGTCTGTAGCCCGGTTGCGTGCCTGTTCCACTTGAGAGTTCATCCAGCTCTCGACGGCGCGGAAGAATCTGGCGATAGGCGAATGAATGACCCGGAACCGACGGCTAAGCAGACCTTAGAAACAAAATTCACCTGTTGCAAGCCCCTGGGCTCGCGGTTGCCCGGAAACGTCGCCAAATGCTAACTCACGTGTCAATACGCGCGACGCGCTGCTCAGCCTAGACGTGAAACGTACTCGTGGAGCATCGCAGCATAAGGGAAATTGGGTGGCGGGGCGGTCGGATTCCGAAGGACTTCCATGGAGATATCCACGCCGACCTGGTGGGCTTCTGGCTTGGATTGCAGTGCGCCCTCATCGGATAGATCGTCAAACTGTTATGAGAATCAATCAGTGACGGTGAGGTTCTGCCGATGAGGGACGGACGACAGCGTGGAGACGATTGCTCACCGAAAACGCCCATAGGAAGAACGCAATACAGGTCTCTAGATGCGAAACGTCGGCGTCTGGGAAACTCATGCCAGCATATGAGTCAAAGCGATGTGACAGGAATCTCTTCTTCTTGAGACCGTGGTACACATTGCGACTACGGCACGGACGCATGCGCATGAAAGAGACGGAGTGGCTCAGCACCACTCTACGCCGGAATGCGATGACGAGACTCACCTTTCAAACCATGCATTCGTCGCCTCTGCCGCCTCCTTCTCGTGAGGATTGAGCTTGAACTCGAACACTCGTCCGGAGATAGCTGCAAGATCCTTCAGCCGGAAGTGGGTGGGGAATGGGCGAAGTTGCTCGACGCTCATGACGTGCAGGAAGATCGAAGATAGATGCAAGGGAGGTGCGTTCGAGTCCTGGAGGACCCTTGCTCCCCAGCTATTTGTACTTTCGCCTGGCGGCTTCAGCATTTCGTCTCCTGGTTGACAAACTCAACGATGGATCGGGGGCGTGCGGCCCTCGCAGAGTATAGTTCTGCCGGCGAATTCCAGCTACGCCCGAAAAATCACGCAGCCACCGCCAGACGCTAGCGGACCCGGCGGTCAAAACGTGCTGTGGGCTAGACGATCTCCGCCTATACGTCGGAACAATCTGGATGCTTGGCGATGATACCTAATCCAGTAACCACCCTTGAAGCGCGATACGTACAGTGTCACAGATAGATTTATTCGCATGGTCGCCGCAAGGCGCGCACTGTACGTGGATCTTTCGTACCCTGTGAGTCTCCTTGATGCCGCACAGTGATGGGAGAAAACACACCTTTCGGGCCACTCGGACTGACGGGCGATGGCGACTGGGCCCGGGAAATGTTCCGCTTCCGCAGCATCTCGTCAGCGTCGGGCCCAAAGATCCATTTCAAGTGCCATTAGTGCACGTCGAGGACTACGACTTCTCCACGAGTGAAGCTGAGCGAGCGAAGGCAGACACCTCGGCTACCTCGCTAAGATCATACACGGTACTGATCTCCACTGATCTCAGGTGGCGTTATGGTCACTTGATGTTGAATTGGGTCCCTCGACGCCCCTTGTAGACAATCGGCCTGACAAAATTGAATGACTTGGAGCACTCCGGGATGCAACGTGTTGCGCCGTTACTCTTGTCAGAGTGCTGAATGAGGGCGGCGGACTGGGATGCGCTCTATCACCGGACAGCGTCGCGCTGGGCGCCTGCGACGACCCAAGGACAGTCAGTCAGAGAAATAATCTTGGAATAATCTGTGAACGCCATCGATCTCACTCATCTATTGCCCTGCGCGAAAGCGGGCCACTTGGTTGAAGTGCTTTGTTAATGTGTGACCTTCGTTTCCAACCGCCAACGACATTGGTCTATTGGTCGACGCGCATATGGAAACTCCTGGCTCCAGTTGGGTGAATGTAGCTATTAGGGTGTATCAGGACAGTGGGCACAGCGAACCAAACCAGCTCGCCTCTGGCGACCCCCAGTCTCCTCCAATGAGCTGCGTCAGCATTGTAGCCTATGATACCAATCCTGTGTTGCCACTTGTCAATGACACTGAACAATCGGGACGCCCAAATACGTCCTCTCGAACCATTCATTATGCACGTTCCAGATATCTTGCAAGACACTAGCGATGATAATGTCTCTCCCTCGCCCGAAACGTCGTCAGCAGCGCCAGATAGCGGGAAACGAGATTAAACCCATACGTAATTCAAGCAGGATTACGAACTTACGGCTGCAAGAGAAACCTACTCCCTTTAGACGAGAGAGTCTGTGGAGACCCTGCATCGTTGTGCGCCGATCGCGATTTTACAGGCGCCCGTGACACGGCTTTGAGGAAAACGTGGCAGGCGAAAACATGATAGAGCGAATGGTTGTGATCTGGCCAACTATCGACAGTCCCGTCAGGTGCTGTAACCTTCCCTCCTGGGCGATGCCGAGAACATGACCCTGCTCACCTGGTCGCCGCAGGCCGCCACGAGTTCGACGCCAGCATCATATTGAACGGCAACTGTCTCATCGTGTCCGGCGATGCGGAGGCCGATAACTGTACTTGGCTCGAACAGCCCGTTAGAGCATATTCGGGTAACAGAACACGATGCAAGCATGCCAGGACTATTCTTGAACAGGGCTAGCAGGCTATCCGACAGGAACCCTGCCAAAGACGAGTTCTTCATGTCATCGACTGCTTAGCCTGTCCTAAAGCACGAAGGCGTCGGCGTTATCTTGCAGATGTGCGAAGGCCGCGAACGGTCGGAGGAAGGACGTGCCTTATGCCTCCAGCGTGACGTCACTAAGCTTTCTTGCGCAGATGTTGTATTGTCTTGGTAACGCAGTACTTCCGTAATATCGATGGATGGCCAACTCAAAGGAACGGCTTGAGTAAGGCGTAAGTAATGCCGGGTTGTATTCCAGGAGGAACTTGATTACTACGGTCTGTATAATATCAGCGCCGCCCTTGCAAAGCAAATACCAGCAGACTGACCACCGACTTTAAGCATATTGCAGCCACACGAGCGCATCGGACTGCGGGGCACCGGTATCCTTGCGATCCTAGGCACGGTTTCGGTTGGTCGGGAGGTTCGCGCCTCTTTAGCGGCCGAAAATTTCCACGTTGGGTCGGTTCGAGGGCGATGAAACACGCCCAGCACTTGTATGACCGCTAGGGTTCCAGCATACTTCGAGCCGCCCTACCGCGGGCATAATCAGCTTTTCGTGAAAACAACATGTGACAAGTGCAACGGCGTAAGGATCGGCGAGTTGGTAGGTTCTGAAACGTAATGCAATAGCATCCTGGAGCTCGCGCCGAATACAGCACTTAGGTTGCTTCCCGGGCGCAGGACGAGCGTACCCAAAACAAAATTGCTAGAGCGAAGCGCCAGGTTGCTTCTTGGTGTGGCGCGTCTGTATATGCGGGGCTAATCATGGTCAAGGAGCGGGGTACCCTCACGAGGCACCATCCTGACGTCTTGGGTGAACACCAAGTGATTCCGGGTGGACCCAGGCGGTTGAGCCTGAAGGAACGAACAAGTTGTCAATGAACAGGATACCAAGGCGCCAGACTTGACATTCTCGCTACATTGCCATAGCCATGGATTGTGCGACCTCGGAAAGGCGAGTTCACATCATTACACTTGTGGTCCTAGAAGGCCAAGACGTCGCCAGAGGCTATCAGCAGAAACCGTATCTCTCCTGGCTCGACGTGGTCGATGAGTGGCCACATCAGCACAACAGCGGCTCACCTTGACGCAGACTGGGCGGGCGTATCAACCTTGTAGCCCAGGCCAGGCCTTGGGGTTGACGTTGAAGGCGACTGCCGAATGAATGGGATGGGGGCCCAAAGACGTCACATCGGTGGCCGAAGCTGAGGCGCGAGGAACGATAACCATATATTTCTCGTCCTATGGCATAGGAAAACTAGAAAAGAGAGACATACGACGAACGGGAAACCTCTATGATTGAACCTTGCATGCAGCCCCAAGCTATCGAAGGAACCTCATCAGCGACCACACAGAGCGCAAACGCAAACTCAAGGTACACACCTGCCGGACATGAAACGCCTTCAGACGTCCTCCCCCCGACTTCTCGCCTCCGCCAGGCTGAGTTCTAGTGCGAATCGTAGATCGGCATCTTCTTCTTCCGCGTACGGCGGGCCCACGGGCCCAGCCGACGTCAGCGTTCCGGACAACGCGCGAACTGGCGGGCTGTGCGCTGGCGATGCACTCCCCGTCCCCGGAAGCCGCGAGGGCGACGGCATCTCGGAGGACCGCAGGGACCGCAGTGGTGTGCCCCATGCACTTCTGATTGACCCGGGGCTAGCCGGCGCAGAATCTATGAGGCTGGCACTCGAGCCTGACGCGGACGCCGAGGAGGACGTCCGGCTAACAACGGCAGGGAAGTGTTCTAGGTCGGAAGCGGGCGGAGGGCCGCCTGCGCTCGCGCGCCCGGCGGGCAGGGGGCTCGCGCTGAGACGTGCTTCCATAGGCTCGGGGTGGCGGCGGGGCGACACCTGGACCTTGTGGTTGGAGGACGAGGGCGCGATAAGCGGGAACGTGCGCCCGGCCTGGATGCCGTCTGAGTTCGAACAGGAGTGGGCGGAGAATGACGACGCCCTGGACGAGGGGGCAGACGACACCTCCGAGCCGAACATGCTGCTCCGGGTTGCCATGGGAGTCGGCACATCGTCAAAGTCCGCAATGAACACGCCCTCGTCGTCTCTGAAGCCCGTCCGTGAAGACTCCGCGACGCCCTGCGGTCCGCGGCGCGCCTCCTCCTCGTCTCGACTGAGCATCAGTACATACTCGACGGCTTCCACTTCGCTCAGCCCGAGATGGGCGAGCGTCGATAGCTGCTCCTTCTCACGACCGAATACACGATGGGAATGGGTCTTTTCCTCCTCGAGCTCGCGTCGGGACTCGGAGATATCCTTATACATTTCGATTTGTCCTGGATAACACGACGAGCTCGGATGTCAGTACGTGTATTTGATTGGTACGACGGGGCAGTGGATTAATTGAAATGTACTACTCACGCTCCCATTTCGCGACGCTAATGTAGTCCCCTGCTTTAACAGCCCGCGATTTGCCTTTGCCTTGCACGCTGGATCGACCCACTGGACCAGCCTTCCATGCAAGTACCCGACTGCCCACAGACACCAGCAAGGTATCCGATTCCAACAGGATCTGAGAGACGGGATCCCAATCACCACCAGGGAAAGGTCTCCCAACGGGGGATGGGAAAGATCGTAACGGAGCGAGGGTCAGCGAATCCCACACCTTGGTGGTACCGCGCGATGATCCAGAAACCAAGACGCCAGAATTCCATGCAAGCGCGGTCACGGCACCGTCATTGTGGGCGTCGAGTCGGCGTAGAGCGTGTACAGAGAAATTGCCGGAGGAAGTTGAGGCGGCGGCGGATGGAGATGCCAGTGGTTGGGTATCCCAGGGGTATATCGAGATGTTGCCAAGCTGGTCACCTGCGATGACGAAATTGTGTTCGTCTGGCCTGGAGGCCCACACGGGGTAGAGTGCTGTGATCGCGCCACCGCCATCGTCTCCCAAGTACGTACGGTCGAATGCGCGAAAGGACGAATCGCAAGACAGCCGATAGAAGAATGGACTAGCACGATAGGCTACGAGAAGAGATAGCGCATCGCGATTGGGTGTGATACGGAGGTCGCCGATTTCTTGTTGCGTATTCTCGAGCGGTGGATGATTTGAACCCGGAGAGGCATTGATGATGGTTGTGGGGCTAGCGGGCGCAGGAATTCTTAGTTCGCGAATTTCCAGCGCAGGAATGTCCGGCGTCGATTGGAGGTCAAAACCAGTCCATACAACGGTAGTTCCGCTCCGTAGACCGGAGGCGATGATACCTTGCTGGGAGTCCATGGCGATCTTGACGCACGGGTCCAGGACAAGCGAGGGACCCTTGTTCGACGTCCACAAGCACTCGAGGTGTGCGGTCTCCACCATCCACAACTTGACGCGGCCATCAGCTCCACCACTCACTAGAAACACGTAGCCTTGACTGCCTGTGGCCCATGCAACGCACTTTACAGCGGCCTCATGACAGTCTTGGGGACGGCATCTGACGAGTCTTGCGGCGGAGGTCCGGTTGTGGTCCATGGCTCGCGAAGCCGTCGTCACTGCCACGTCGCCATTGCGAAAGCCCCACAGAACCTTGGCCGTGCCGCCCTCAGAGGCGAGCGCGATAGACGAGACGTGCGGAGAGAATTCGGCGTTTGGGTTCCCAATTCCTAACCCGTTGAGGGTGCCGGACGCGTCGAGAAATCCCCGCAGCACCTTGCCAGATAGCGGATAGGAACGCGAAACCACACCATACTGGAGCGATGCCGCTAGAAGCGTCGTATTGGGCATAAGGTGCAGCCGCGAGATCATCGAATGATGCGGGATGTGTGTAATCGTCGTGTTGCGCGAGTATTCCCATCGTCTGTAAACGTTGTTGATTAGGAATCAATGATTCAAAGCGGGTCGGATCATAGGGCAAGGTCGATGGATGATATGATAGGAGGATCATACCGGCCTCGCTTGGCCACGCGACTATAACGCACATCCTGAGCGTTGTTGTGGGCCAAACAACGTTATGTCCAGGGCTGCGGAGGCAAGCGGGCCACATGCGCCACAGCTTAGAATATCGAAGCAGCAAGACGGCAATAGCCATCGCAAAGTACATTTTATGATTGGGTCAAAACAAGCGAGAAGGCCACAACCACCCCCAATCCCCCACCCCTTGCGCTGAAAAAATCCGAAAAATGTTTGACGTACCGTAGTAATTTGTACCGCTGTATGAATTCCTTCCTCCAGGAGCTCTCCTCCCGCCTCAGTATGGCGGTTTTGAAGGCCGCATCGCTGTGTAGGTCGCTCTCGGGCGCGATGCCGAGATAGTGGTAGACGTACGCACGCAGCCAGGTGTTGTCGTCAGCTACGTGGGCATTGAGCTGGTGACACGTCCGCGCGAGGGCGAGGAGGTCTGGAGGGCTGAGGAAGCAGGTGACATGGGCGAGCGATTCGATTGGGATGCTGAGCAGAACGTCGGTTGTGGCGTGGGGGTGGTCGTGCGCGGTTCCATGTTGACGAGATTTGGCGGCGTGGGGGCGAGCAGTTTTGTGTCGATTCTCTCTTCTGGGGTGAGTTTCGTGGGGCCTACTGGGCATAAAACGGAGTGAGGAGGAAAGGTTGTGCGCTGACGCAGACGGTGTCTGCGATGGTGATGGTCGAGAAGCAAGTTTCGATTTGGCCGGATTTGGTCGCTTCGGGCCATATCGCCCACCGCGCCTCCATTCTCCGAGTCATCGACGTCCTCAGCAACCGCGAGCCCACAACAGCGACAACTAAGTATGACTGACTAGTTCTGCATGCTAGGCATGATTTTGAGGGTACCAACGCCATTGCTGATTAGGCGAATACACGTATCTTAGCCTATCTTAGCTGGCTATCTACCCTTCGGCCGCGCAACATTCTACCTGACTTGCTACCCACTTGGGGAATAGCTGACTAGAGTTGGACCAGAGCGTCGAAAGTTCCCGGACGAGGCCTCGGAGACAATCTCGAGACCATTGTCGGATGAATGGGGTGGAGGTTCTTTCCTTGAGGCCAGTGGGTATGAAAGAGAATGAACGAGACGCAACGAAGGAAGATGATACAGGAGGGAGGTCTGCCAATAGTGTACAATTGACCTTTAAGTCCTTACACGAGCCTTCTGTCTGTCATCGCACGGACGATGCAGCCCGTCCCTGCAACCTCCGTCAACTGTAACGGGGGTCAAACCCTGGCCAAAAAAGAGACATATGAAGACACACCTTCTCGTGCCAACCCAGAAGAACACTCCCGCTGACGTCTCCCCACCCTGGCAGTGCCATGCCCTTGTACAAATACTTCATCAGCGTGTCCTGTGCGTCAGGCGGTAATGCCTTCACGATCGCAGGGATGTCGGTCGCCTTCGTGCTGTTCAGGATCGACACTAGCGTCTGCAGGTTCAGGTTCTACAACACAAACCGGTCATGAGTCTCGGGCGAGGATAGCTGCGCAGAAGAGATGCTCAGACATACCTTGGCCTCCTCCACATTCGGACCGTAAGGTGCGTTCCCGAGAACCAATGTTAGGGCTCCAACATAGTCGTTCCTGCCCCAAATTAGTCCTTCGGTGCGACAGGTTTCAAAGATTCGGAGATGAAGGCGCACCTGGAGAGAGAGCTCCGAACTGCCGCTGCGTTCTGTTTGGTGTCCTCTAGGGCCTGGGCCGGGTCCCGAGGATCGGAGTCGTACAGTTCGCTGTCGAGGAGCACATCTTCATCGTACTGATCAATATCAATCTTCCTGAAGTTCACATCCATAGCGAGAGAGAGGCAGGTTGTAGCGGAGGTCTTGTAGTCGGTAGCAACTTGGGAGGCACCCCCGTACGTTTGGTTCATCTCGAGTTCAATCCCACTCATGGTTCGATTAGAAAAGTGAACCAAGACGATGACCGGCCCGGGATTTTGACTAAATGAGCGTTCTATGCTTGGCGCTCCGGGCCCTTTCAGACTACTTACCAATGTGACCATCACTCCGCCATCGCCTTGGAACTGGTTCTTGTTGTCTTTCGTCTTGTCCAACTGCTGCAGCCTGGAGCAGCTTCGGGATACTCCCTCGAGCATATTCACGTTCGGATGTCAAGCATGAGGGAGGTACGTGATCCCTGTGGCTGCACATCTCGTGCACATCATCCACGCCGGCATGGAATTTAGGGTCCTGTTGCGGCGCACACGAGTTCCGCCGGTTTTCATGCATCGAGCGCATTCTGCTGCGTGCTCGTTCATGGGTCGGGTGCTTCCAACCGAGACACTCTTCACCTATCGCCGGTCCCCCTCATCTGACTGTGAGGCCAGGATTCTATCACGTTTCTCGTTACGTTTCATCCATGCAAGCTCCTCTTGTCCAGGCTCGGTCGGTAATTAATTACACCCCTCACCGTGTCAATGCAGTTTGCTCGACTGCGCAAGCGTGCATAGAGCGAGACGTCCACCCCCGGCCCAAGGTCCCTGGCAGACGAGCAGTGTATAAGTACGCGACGCGTTCTCCCTCCCGAGATCCGCCTACTTCCACCGCAACGCCCCCACATCAACTCTCTACCTTTTAGCCTTTCTCCTCCACTCTCTTGAGGATGCTGAGCGCATTCAAGATCAAACCCTTCGATCTCGAGCTCATCTTCGCCGACTGGAAGGACGCTCCACTCTTCGTCGGAAACCCCAAGAAGGACCTCCCCGTTGACGACTGGCTCGCGCAGATCAAAGCAGGATGCATCGAGCGCAAGGTTCCGCGCGAATACTGGCACAAGGTTGCACAGTACTACATGGCCGACAAGGCCAAGGCGCGCTTCGAGGAGCTCAAGGCGGTCATGAAGAACATGCACGGCGGCAAGTACTGCTGGACGTGGAAGAACTACAAGATCGCCATGCGCAATATGGGCTGTGCGTAGATCCTCACTGCCACTCCAGTCTGCGGATCGTGGCAGTTGCCTTATATATGTATATGTGGTATGCTGACCTGTGTATGGCTCGGCTGGGTGCAGGGGACATCGATTCACTGAAGACCGAGGCGATCAAGGTCGAGAGCAAGCCCTCAGGGCTCTGGTGGATCGTCGGCAGGGCTAGCAGCGAGCCCAAGGGCAACGATGAGCCTGCCCCCGTGGATGCCTTGCCTCCCCGACCCCCGCCGAAGACCCAGCGGTCGTTCGATCTCGGCTCGACGATGAAGAATCTTCCCACCATCCCTACTCCCCGCAGATCTGCGACCATGAGCTCCATTAGCTCAGCCGAAAGCGTCTCCTCCACGTCGTCCAGCTCCTCCGTCACGACAAGCATCAGCTCGTTCTTTTCGCCGAAGAGCACGCCCACCACAACACCAGTCTCCTCAATCCCAACCCCAGCCGGTACACCTGGCGGTAGTACGTACCATCCCTCTCCGCGTTCCATATCGCATATATGCTGACGAACTATCATCCCAGCCGTAACGACAATTTCGCAAGTGCCAACCTGGCTCGTCAACGCCTGCCACTCCCTCGAGTTCCTCGCAAACGAGCACCCGAAGGTCATGACGACCCTCTCTGCGGTCCTCATCACCGTCGGCTCCCTACCAGCACTCCCCGCTATCTCCGCGGGCGCTGGCGGCGCCTTCCTTGCGAGCAGCACTGCGCACGCACTCGGGTCCCTTGCGGTCGGGCTTGGGACGCTCCTCCAGCAACAGACTGAGGGCAAGATCCATGTCCAGCAGCCCGGTGTCGCGCAAAAGTCTCAGTCGTGACTTTTGTCCTTGTCGAAGCAGTGGAACCCGATGAGAGTGTACGATATTCGACGTGTAAGAG
>JAKLMY010000084.1:0-104030 GCA_022814645.1 Ganoderma meredithae | reverse complement strand
CCCCCCCCCCCCCCCCCCCCCCCCCCCCCCCCCCCCCCCCCCCCCCCCCCCCCCCCCCCCCCCCCCCCCCCCCCGAGCGGTTTTTCTGCACACAGAGGTTGGGGCTGATCGGGCGCGATAGCCCAGTGCTCGTCACTCTGGTCACTCGCCCGCTCGGCATGGTGACCCGTTACCCGTGTTACGGCGCCCTTAGCCTACAGCTGCTCTCGCCAGGTCTCCAGATCCATTTCACGATTTCGCTGATGGGAATCGCAACACCGCCATGTGGCCTCGTATCTGTCCCTTTGGGAGGGCGGTGAGCTTGCGAGAGGAGCGCAGAACGTCTGGAGCCGAGACGCGACCTATTCCAGAGGCACCGGATGACAACACCAGGCGCCGATCGTACTTGGAACTCTATGACCGCAGGGTTTCAAGGGCGGTGAAACCTGTCCCACCCAAGGTCCTTGTCGAGCTCACATCCTTGAGTGAGCTCAAGACTTGCCATATCCGCGGGGAGCAGCGCACAGCCTGTCGATATACGTATTTGGATCGTTCTGTACTCCAAGCCACAGCCTGCGCTCGGGAGATATCGATGTCATCGCGATGGTCCAAAAGGATTCAAATCAGTCGAAGCGGTGTGGTGCAGCTCCCTACACCTCTATCAAATTGAACGCAGAAAATTCTACGACTGTTCAAGTATGAGAATAGTTGACATTGTTCAAGCAACCACACTCACATAGCACAATGCGGCGGCGAAGGAACAAATTATGAGCCATTCTAGGTCCCTAACCGCTTGAGCTCGCCAGTCACGCGCTTTACAAACGCGTCAAAGGTCTCCTCCAGCGGAATGTTGTATCGCTCGCAAACGATCTCCACATTCCCCTTCCGATCAAACCCGTCCAGACAACATACCACCACAACCTTCCCCGGCGTCCGGAAGGACAGCCCCATTTCAAGAAGCGAGATCGGGGAAGGGCTCCTAGGATCCAGCAACACCGCCAAAACATCGGCGCGCTCCTGGGCATCCAGCTCCCACTGCACCTGCGCGGAGAACCGCGGGTCGGTCTTGCTATTCTTCCAGGTGCTATCCCAATCTCTCCGCAACGGGTTGAAGACGGTTACGGAGTGAGACGCGAGCTCCCTGATGAGTTCGCTGCGCCAGTCGTAGCCAGCTACCACGGAGCCGGAGAGGAAGACGGAGCGGCCTTGGATGGAAGTAATGGGGTCTGGCGCGTTGTATACTTTGGCCGGCATGTTGGCTGTGGTACGCGAGGTCGAGCAGCCCCGTGGTGGATAGCTACACGAGCAACCTGCATGGCAATGTCAAAAAGAGTTCATGTGAGGCATCCACAGTGGCGGAGAACCACTGGTCTACTCGAATGCAGGGGCGGTCTCACCTGTGTAGGAAGCTTGTGCGATCAGAGGATGCTACGGCAAGAGGGTGGAGGCGAGGAGTCTTTATCGGTGCTACATACGCGGGCTTTGGAAGATCAGTAGGGTTCGAAGTAGGGGAGTAGCTATGGTGCTTGGAGAGTGCAGTGGGGCAGGGCCTACCGCGGTCGAACCACATCGACGACCATCCCATGAGAATCGAATCCAAGTACGTGCCACAGAAGCTCAAGGTTTCGGTCCGGGCTGCACCACTTGCCTCCGCGGCGTCAGGTGCTGGGCGGCACGTCGCGTGCCTGCGAGGATCTGCGCTGCCTTTGCTGGAGGATATTTTACCGCAGCGGAGGCAAGTAGAATGGTCCAGCAGAGACCAACTGTGGCTCGGACAAATGCCTTTTTAAGGCTTCGGCGAGGCTCCACTCCTCGTTCACGATGCCATCGCGTCTCTATACATTCTACATTTATATACTGTGGTGACATTCAATCTACGTAGGTGCTCATGAATGAGGCCGTAATCATGAAGTCCCCCCAAGCTTCATGCGTCATTGGTCTCCATTTCAGCATCTGCTTTCTCGTCGTCTATAGCTTGTTCAATCCTAGGCGGCTCTTCTAATGCTCCAAGACCCGAATCGTAGCCCAGCGGCGGTGCGGTGGATGCCTCGACATCCGGGACCGCGGTGCTACCCGCAACAAGCTGTTTGCGTCGGCGCCTCGCGAGCGGGTTCAGGCTGAGTGCAAGCAGAAGGATCCCTCCGTCAAGTACCTACCAAGTCCCGGCGGGGTCAGTCAGAGCGTGAAAGGCAATATTCAAGACGCCACGTGAGCCGTACCACCACAAGAGAGTACGTCACCCCCGCGATGACGTCGAAATCGCCCTTGAACGCAAGCGAGAGGTCGTTGAAAACGCCCCCGAGCGCGTCGATGGTCATGAACAGGAGCGATATCCCGATGACCTCCTTGCGCTTGTATATCTCATAGTATTGCGGCCTGTCCCATCTCCTGGTCAGCAGCATGGTTGGCCGGACTCGGACGCGACTGTACGTACAGCAGGCCGCATGCAATCAGCACGGTGCTGAATATCCCGAAGAACATGGTGGGGGCCATGTTCCCCGCATTGAAGGACGGCTTGCGGGGCGCCATTAGCTGCGATCTAGACTATTCGGGAAGGAGAGATGCCCTCACTCGGACGGCATATACCATGCCGGTCTCGAAGCCGGCGAAGACGATCAGGGATGCGAGGAACATGGCTATAGTCGTCGTCCGTGAACGCTTGTGCCCGTAATACTGGCACTGTGGGTGCGTCGCCGCACGGTTGAGTTAGTGGCACCAACGTGCATGGTCTGAGTTCGGTCCCAGAACGAACCTGTGACCAGGATAGGAGGCAGAGGACGCCGAAAAATTGCGGTTGTAGGATAAGAGGGATGTTGAGGCTCTGTACTATAGAGTATGTCCCGAGGAACGGGCCTGCGACACAGCACAACAGCCTGTGGGGTAAGCCAGACGGCGTATTAGTGCCAGAGAACGTTCTACGCTCTGCTGCAGACACGACACAGATCCCACTGCGTACATGAAATGCTCTGAAAGGCCTTCGACGGACTTGCTACGATATGTGTGCCATATTTGTGGGACGAGCTGGATGGTCCAGCAGATAGTGCCTAGAAACCCCAGAGTTCAGGTCGGCGGATTTGGGTAAACGTTTAGAGCGAAGCGAAAGGGAACGAACCCATAGTCCCTAGGACGTTCTCTGCCACATGATTGACCGGCATTTGTGACTAAGTCACACAACGTCTAGGATGGCGGTCAAAGGTGTCAAGCCGTAGATTGATGGCCAGGTCCAGCCAGAGACACTCTTAGAGCCGTCAGCAATATCGTAAAAGCACAGAAGCACGACGGTCTCTATACAGAGCCTTTTGCCGCTGGGAAGCGATCGAGGTCGGGGGAGGATGGAGCAACAAGACTCTTGCATTCCGCAGGCCAAGGCTATTTGAGCAACCGGCCTCGAGGCAGGCGAGATCCAGACCACGGACCTTGAGGACACCTTCATTCGTCATCAGACCCAGAATCATGGTGCGATTCGCGTTTGTGGGGGGCTTTTTTTACGAACACTTGAACACTCGTCGTTTGAATCAGGGGGGCGCTACACTTCTTCCAAACACCGGTTGCTCGGGCCGCCCACTGGGTCTTTCTCCAGTCTTCCTGTCGGTACTGTTCTGCTTCTGGGGTGAGGTAGAATGGATACGGCGGTGCGTGAAGGACATTGATATCCTTCAGTACTCTGGCGGGTCTGAAAGTATCTGAAGCTCAAGGTAAGTGAAAGTTTTCAAGACAGGCTGGGTAGAGAGAACGACACTGAGCGGCAGGTCCGTACTTTTACGTGAGGTCACCGCTTGCTAAATCATTCAACGCTCTGCCGTTGGGGAGCCGTAAACGGAGCAGCACGTGGGTGGGGCGACCATCGGAACTTCGGAATGGTGCATCTGACGGAGGGTCAGAGCCAGGGAGAGGGAAGAGAACCCTCACCAAGCTCTAAACTAACGACACGGGGGCCATGTTCCGGCAATGACTTGAACGAAACGTGGATTGGGTGAGGTGAAGCACTGTGGGCATCAGCAGCGTTTCTACAGGATACACTCGGGCAGTACAAGTAACACAGAGCACAACAACAGATCGA
This sequence comes from Ganoderma meredithae, assembly GCA_022814645.1. Lineage (NCBI taxonomy): Eukaryota > Fungi > Basidiomycota > Agaricomycetes > Polyporales > Polyporaceae > Ganoderma > Ganoderma meredithae. The sequence continues at coordinate 99,991 of JAKLMY010000084.1, read as the reverse complement.
GCAAAGCAAGGAGCAGGCTACTCGATACACAGATAAATAATGTATCGCTACACGAGCCGACGGGTATACCGAACCGAATGGTATTTCTAGCCAGGTCCTGACGAGGGAAATTGAGCCCACGCGGTGATACTGATGCTTATTTGACCGTGGAGACACGCACTGGGGTATGTGGATCATCTGTGTCCGGCAGAGTCTAGAAAGTTAATGGCTTGAGCTTGTAAGGCCTCGGACGATGAGGCCACCGTCGATTGTGTCGACGATCCACCCATCAGAAGTCAAAGCATTCTTCACGGCTGGGCCCAGAACGCCAACGCCGTTTACTGAGTGTTTGCCACGACCCGTGATGATCTTCACACTTTTACCTATGCAAAGGGTCTTGGATGAACGACGATGTCCCTCGGTCAGTTGACGCAACGCACCACTGAAGAACTCGCTGAGATATTCACGCGAAATGGCGACGGCCTCCGCGACAATGAGCCCATGCAAATCAATACTTTCACTAGCGGACGAGACCGCACTGTCAATGCCATGGATCAGCCTCGCACCTCGCCACTTGCTTGAAGAAAAAAACAACGAACCGGTTCCGCATGACCATCTCGCGTGCACGCTTCAGCTGCTCCCTCTGCACCTCCTCCTGCAACTCCCGCGCCTACACACGAAGAGAGGAAGCCCAGCGCCCCCACATCAACTAACCAACGCTCAACGCCGACGACGCACATAGATCGCACACGCACCCTCTCAGCAAAGTAGAACGCAATCTCGCCCCCGTGGTTCTTCGAGTGTCCCTTCTGCCAAGCCTTCCCCGCCTCCCGGAGCGCGGCCCGCCTTTGCTCCTGCAGCCCCCACTCCCGCCCCGCCGCCAGGGCCTGGCTTCTGGACATTTGGAGCTCCCCGGCGCCGCCTTTCCCTCCCTTCGCGCTGCCGTGTACCTTGCGAGCGGGCTTCGTTGGGGTCTGGACTGAGTATGCGCGGATGACCCCAGCCAGAGGGTGCGGGCCGTCCGGAGGAGGCTTGACCGGGACCGTCTTCCACGCATTTGGAGGCCAGCGCGCCTTGTCCGGACTGGGAGATGAGGGCACCGTGTGCGAGCGGCGCGGTATGTTGGGGGGCGGGGGTATGTTTGGGGGTCCGGCGGGGAGCTTCGCCGTGGCCTTCAGCTGGGGGACGTTCTGGTGGTACACGCCCCACGCGAACTCCTTGGTGCTGAGGTCCGCATCGAGCTCCACGAGGATCTGAACGATGTCGAGCGCGGTGTTTGGGTCGCGGCCAGTCGCGCGCAACGCGAAGAGCGCGTCTTCGAGGAGCTGGTCGCGCTCCTCGACGTTGAGGCCGGAGTACGTCTGGGAGGTGGTGAGGATCTCGAACATGCTGAAGAGGAGAGGGCTTTCTTCTTCGGCGAGTTCGTCGTTTGGGCACTTCGAGACCTGGCGCGAGATCTGGATGAGGGCAGCTCGGAGGGCTTGACCGGGCGATGGGTAATTCGGGGAATGGAAGACCGATTGGAAGAATGACGCGGGCTGCGATGGGATGAGCATGGCGAGGTGCGATGCAACAGAAGCCAGTTGCGTCCACGGGTCTGGGGCACTGGTGTGCGGACTCGAACTGGACGGAGTGGGGCGAGCATGCTGTTGTTGGCGGATGTCTACCAACGTGAATGTGGTGCCCTTCTTGAAGTGCTTCTTCTGCTTCGAGACAGCCTTCTTCCTCTCCACCAGCTCCCAAGGTCCTTCGTAACCCATTAACTTTGATTCGGACTCATCTAAATCACGCTCCTCGAACTCGCGTACATATTCCGCCGTGAGGACCTCCTCCACCAACGCCTCCATATCCAGATCATCGACACTTCCTCCATGGCTGGCCAGGATCTTCTTCAGGCTGTCTGTGGAAACCTGAGGGAACACGGCGCGCAGGAAGCCGATGGGATGGCTGAAAGGCTGACCAGAGGCATCTGAACGAGAACTAGAGGTATAGCCAGAGATGTCCGTATAAGAATAGTCAAACAAGCTGGAGGAGTCGTCTGCAAGAGAAGTGGAAGAGTGCTGTATCTGGGAAAGGCTTGATACCGATCGTTTGTCTGAGTCGAAGAGCTCTTTCTCCGCCTCCGAGGCCAAGTTGCTAAGGACCTCGCGAAGCTGGAGAAGTTCGTCATGCACCTTCGCGTCGTTGCCGGAGACATAGTCTGCGACTATGGCCGCGATAAGAGAAGTGTCGAGGGGTGGAGAGAATTCGTTCTAGAAGAGGTCGGCACATTTTGTGAAGACATGATGCATTGAACGGGCTTTCTCGGGGCGGATGTGCGCACCTGTAGGATGTCTTGGATGCTAGGTTGTGTTGTCATCCTGCGCTGGGAGTGTTAGTAGGGTGTGGAGACTTAGGAGGTGTCGATGTATGGACAAAGCTCGGGGGACGGTAGAAAGTCGGGGGCAGCCATGGTGCTCACTCCTTGTCGCAGGACAGCCGCGCGGCTGACCTCATCGGTCCGGCGTCGAGTCGCTTCTGGCCCCGTTGTCCGCCTTGCCTCTTCCTCTGCTGGCCCTTCCCTCAACCTTCTCTGGGGGTCGGTCCTGGTACCAGAAGATAACAGCTAGCACTGGGAGCTATCCTTGGTCATCTCAATGTCGCGTGCAGCAAAGTTCACGCTCGGAGCTGCTATATTCAGTTCGGCGTTCATCGTATGGGGCGTGCATCACTTGCAGATGACCGAACGCGAGGTGCGTAGCTTGTTTGTGCTTCAGAAACTTGCTTTTCATCCCAAACATCGCTAGACCATGTACCAGGGCATTGTCAAGGATGATGCCCGCCGTCGTGAGAAGATGAAGCAGAGAGAGGAGGATTTGCAACGGTCAATCGAGAAACGAGAATTGTACGAACGCGTACAGAGTGTCTCAAATCCTGCACCACATCCATCAGGGTCCACATGACCCTCGCAAAGATCTTACGCTCAATGGCTTGGCCAAGGTACGAGATCTGCATCTATAACTGAACGGAGGGCCCATGCTATACTTCAGTGCCAGCTCACGGTACAAACAGGATATCTCGGGGCAGGCTTTCTTTGATCATGATGTTTCTAGATGCTTATTATACAATACCATTCCTAAAATTCTCTTGGTATCCTGATGCCATCCGTCAAGACGCCAACGACGATCCGTTTGGTCCATGCGATGCTCCATTTGGGGCGGAAGATCTGCTTCCGCCGTTCTTCACGCCATTTATTTCCATCTTCCCATTGGCCTCTTGTGTTGCGTTCAAACTCCCAAGCAGCACATATGGCGGCTCCTTTGCTGGATGCAGGACCGTCATCCTCACGGTTGTCCAGTCCTCCACTCGGAAATGGCCGTACCCGGTCGAACCACTGCAAGAAATCCCAGCGTTAAAATGGGTCTCGCTGAACAGGCCGGACCACCTACCCGAGTCCTCCAAGGTCCCGCATGAACTCCCCGTGTACTGTGGGACCGTTGATGTTCGCGCAAGCTACAGCAGACAATTGGTGGAAGGCACAAAGAACAAATACCTGGACCACTCACTGGCATGCATCCTCCCGGCGACATCGAACGCCGTGTAGATATCCTTTGTCCACACCGCCGAGGTCAACGAGTAGTCGCAAGCGTTCGCCAACTCCACCGCCTCATCCACACTGTCCACCACTGATACCGCCACGACTATCCAGGGCCAGGCCCAGATCACATGCGTTTCGCGTTCAGCCACCAACAACATATGTTGACCGTTGGATGGAAGCATAACGGTACGTACCTGGTCCGAAGCTCTCCCGCTCCCACAGTTTCATCCCGGGCTTTGGGTTCATTACGATGTGCGGCTGCACGATCGTCCCTTGCCTGGCGCAGTCCCCGACGACGACCTTCGCGCCCTGGGCGATCGCGTCGTTTATCATGGCCACCACGTTCTCCGCTGATCCCTCCGTAAACAGCGGCCCAAGGTTCGCGGTGGGATCTGCATATGTGTCCCCAGCCTTTCCCTTCCGGAAGAGGGTCGTCAGTTCCTCGACGAGGGCGGCGGCGACGCCACGCTGGATGATGACGCGCTCGGTGGACATGCATATCTGTCCGGAGTGAAGGAGGGCGGAGGACGTGATGGCCCTTGCTGCCCGGGGGATGTCGGCATCCTCGAGAACCTGGGTGGGACGGTTCTGTGAGGGGATCTGCGCTCGTCAGGAACAGGGCGAGACATACGATTACCGGAGCCTTTCCACCAAGCTCTAGGACGCATTGTTTCAGATGTTTTGCGGCCTCCCCCGCGATGACCCTCCCGACGCGGTCACTGCCTGTAAACTGGAGCTTGTGTCAGGATTGTGTTGATATATGAGCGAGCCATATCGGAACCGGTCTTACGTTCACCTTGCGGACCGCAGAGTGAGCTATAATTTGTGCTACGCGTGCTGGGGCATCAGCTTTGGCCGTGGAGATGAAGTTCAACACCCCTTTTGGAAGCCCTGCCTGCATCGAAGAAACTTATCGAGTGCATTCGCAACGGCGACCAATCTTCTGACTGACCTCTTCAAATAGCTCAACAATGATACCATTGGTCCGGGGACATATTTCGGACGACTTCAGCACGACAGTGTTACCACAAATGAGGGGTATCGCAATGGCTCGGATAGCTAAACCTGTCGGGGCATTCCATGGAGTTATAGCAAAGCTACCCCATGGTATCAGCCATCAACTTCAACATCCCAGGGCGGGCCGTACTCACACAACCCCCAGTGCCCTCCTCTGTGCAAACACCTGGCCACCGTGTATCACAGACGGGAACGTCTCGCCCTTCAAGAGCTGTATCGCCCCGGCATAGTTGCGCAGATGGTTCGGTTGCATTGTGTAGTTGAGTACGGTCATGTCGGCATGCACAGCGAGCTCCTCCTTCGTCGCCGTGGCCACCTTCTGCCTATATTTTTCTGTCTCTAGCAGGTCGGCGGCCCGTAGGAACACATCGCGCCGGACAGCGAGGGGAGAGTGTTCCCACGTCTTGAACGCGCGGGCTGCGGCCTCGATAGCGACGACGCAGTCTTCTTCGGATGCAGACGCAGAGGTACCAACCACCTCCCCCGTAGCTGGGTTCGAGATGTCGAACGTTGCGCCATTGCTTGCGGGATGCCACTCGCCGTCGATAAAGAGGGGAGTGAAAGGCAGGGACATGGCTGAGGTGGGGGGCGGGGGGGGGGGCGGCAGTCAAGTGGTGTTGGTCACTACGTGCTTGGCCTCCCAGAGACTTAAATGTCTCGGGCTCGGGTTAGTAATGGACCATGTTCCCATACATATCGTGATCTGTACGGGCCTCGCAATCATGACAGACACGGGGGGGGCAGCGGAGGCTAACTCTGACTTCCAAGTTCGAAGTGCAGAGTCCCATGTTCCATTCACCACGTCCACATACAGCGGCGTGCGAAGGCAGGGGCGGTCGCATGTCGCTTCCATTCTCATGTGGAGGTCACACGGGCTTGGAGCTGACTTCTCGAGCCTACTTTACAGGGTATGTAACTACTGCCGTTCGCCTCAATGTTTCGCAGGCTAATCCAAGCATCGCACAGGCCCACAGAAACGTGAATGTCGCCCTACATGACGTACACATAGTCAACCCGATTAATCATCTTACTTGCTGCCATGCTATGAAAATCCAACCTCGTACTGAGCTCGAAAACGCTCGCCAAGAACTTCGTTATTCAACGACGTCAGTGCTCTCACAGGCCTGGTCACTTCCAAACTTGAAGGTCGGGTGGCGCGAATTGTGATCCATCGTGCAAAGATGCCGCCCCTCTTAAAAAACCAACAACCAGTAGAATTTTCACGACGTGGGCGTGACTTTGCATGACTCGTGGTCTGCGGCATAATACAAAATGTCCTGCGACGTCATGCGGGCTGTTCAACCCAGCTCAAATTCAGGATGAACTGAACACTTGGATGAGGGTCTGGACGACGAATATGAATTCCATATTATCCAATAGTATCGGAATACGTTGTCGCATTTTTTTAAAGGATGTAAGTCTGTGTGTACTGATGAAATTCACCTCGCCTAGCAAGCCGGCGCTAGTGATCGCCTCTTACGTCACCTCTACCATCAACTCAACCGCGAGCAAGCATCGAGTCCTGCCTCTCAACACACAACCCTTGAACAAGGTCAAAGCCACGTAGAGGACCGTCCTCTAAGCTTTCGTGCAGTCGCTATGACCTCCGATCCTGAGTGGCACAGTTCGGGAGACGACGACTATGCAAGCGCGCGCCCGGTCGGTATTTGTTTCGCCTTGTGTACTCCAATGTTCATGGACAGGAATAATAGACACGCAAGTCAAAGCGGAGAAAAGTCACGCAGAAGGGGCGAACGAAAGCGGTAGCTGTCAAGATTGAGGAAACATCACTGCCTTCGTGGTCTGTCGACCCTCTTCTGGAGACTTTACACGAGCAAACAGACAACCTAGCAGACGATCAGGACGGCGGGGATTCATTTGAAGATGTTATAGAGCCCCTCCTTCCTAGTCTACTCCATGCGGAGAGCGCATTCTTCCAATGGGGAGAGCATGCTAGCGAAAAGGCTAGTTACCTCTACTCTCCGCTGTCGGTGCCGCGGTCTGAACAGCATTTATCCAGTTAACTCCGCATCTCCTCCCAAGATCCAGAACAACAGAACTTTTCGAGCATGCTGCCAAAGATCCATCGAGCTCTGTGTTGGTATCTCTACTCTCCGCGAAGTCGAGGTCTCACTCGGTATGTTTCGCTACTTTCATGCTTCACGTCCTTATACTAAAAGTAGGTGTTGGTGTCAAAGAGGCTCCTTCGACGGGTGATTCTGGACCGCACTCCATCGTATTTGGCGTCGGGGCCTCTCACACCCCTCCATGCGCCACGTACAACGTCTGCAGTCAACCCCGCTGTCCTCGACGGCCTGTATGCTATCCAAACGACACCATACGAAAGCTCGTTCCTCTGTCGATTGCAGGGCTTCAGTCCCAGCTGTCAATCCGCGGTCATTGCGGTCGATTGGGATACTCAATCACCATGGATGGAACTGATGGCGGACATACGAGAACATTACAACCTAGCACAGTATGTCTATGCGTCCTCCCTGGGTATATGCGCGGCATTAATACAATTTTGACAGTCCTGAGCGAGAACAGGTAGAGGAAACTGTGGCTCCCGTAACCTACTGTACGTTGCAGCGTTGCCACCTTGAACAAGTGCACGACTTGCTGGGCCGAACATTCTGGGAGGGTATTGATGGTGCGTCGTTCTTCCTCTATGTACCTCAAGAGGAGCCTATGTTAAGACGTTGCTTTGGGCTTTCAGTGGCTGATTCCCTCGACTATCTGCCAGAGAAGTGCACCATCGTGGCGATGTACAAACAACTCGTCGTTGGGGCTGCATTCCTCAGTTCCCCGCAGGAGACCTACATCACCTACCTAGTGGTTCGGTCCGGCTGGGAGTACTCTCAAATTGCAACGTGAGTGAACAAGTAGCAAGATCGTTTTTAATGTCGCATGGACTATGCTCATGTTGCCAATCGTTGCAGTTCTATGCTCTATCACCTCATTAATCTAAATCCGCATAAAGATATCACTCTACATGTATCAATAAACAACCCGGCCATGGTCCGTCTCCCGTCCTCCTCCGTGCGTACGTATGCAATATCTAACCCGCACATATGGATAGCTCCTGTACAATCGCTTTGGGTTCAAGGCGGAAGAGTTCATCGTCGGCTTCTACGAGGACTACCTCGACCCGAACTCGCCCCAGTCCAAGAACGCATTCCGACTGCGTCTCCGGCGGTGGTGATGGGTCGGTCCCCCGGGACCTCCCTCCCTTCGCCGGCCGTCAATGGACCCTTGCTTTCTTCATCTGGCGGGTGTCCCCGGCCTCGGACTCCGGTGGGCTTGACAGAGGAGTAGACGCCGCAGACGTGCCCTCGGAGACCGTCGTCGTCGTCGGCGGTTGATGTTTGCGCTCGATCTCGTCGACCCATTTGCCGCCTTCCGCACCCTCGAAGAGCCACACATGGCTGCGGAATGCAGGGAGCACGTCACCGTGCCGTGTTGGTGTCCCAGCACCGCGTGTAATGCGTAATGTTGTCAAGCGGGGTCAGAATCACGAGCCAAGACACTGACCTGTTGCCCACTCGACGAGGCTCGATCTCAAACTCCGCCGATGGTCGCTTCTTCAGGTTGGGCCTCGGCGCGTCGAGTCTGCTGCTGGGGCCACTTACACCGCCGGACATCGGGTTTGGGACGGATGCGGGCGGGAGATCCCATCCAAGCTTGTGACAGAGATGCAGGACAACGTCGTCGGCGTTTCCAAGCAAGACCACCTGCAGCGAGTGCGACACGTCGCGCGTCAGCCCTTCTCCCGGAGCATGGAACCGACAAACGACCATGCGAGTATAGTAGGTGCGGCTGAACGAATGCTCACGTCCGGGTTGATATGTCTAACAGGCGTCTTGTTAATCAGTACCTGCGGGACGGAGTGCGGTAGATGGGCTGGCCCGGGACGCGCGTGAGTTATATCGGTCGTTGGCAATGAGGATGCGGGTGAAAACTCACAGATCGTATCCGATACAGGCGACACTTTGAGGGAGGTGCCGATGATGACGAGAAGGTCGACCTGCCCCCGGTCCTCCAGCAACGAGCGGTCGAATACGTCGTCGAGCTTCTCGCCGAAGAACGTTATGTCGGGCTGTGCGGTATGGAGTAGCGGCACGTCAGCCCTCGTTCCCATGGCACGAGCTTCGAAGCCACAACAGCAGCACTAGTATTGAAATAATAATAATAATTCACCTTCATAATACCAGGTGGGTACAGTGGAGGCTCCGGTTCGTCGGAAGCGTCGCTGTCCCACCCATCCTTGCGCTTCTTGGCCTTCTTTTTCACGGCCTTGGTTGCCGCAGGTGGCTGGGGCACGTTGCACACTTTGCAAACAGGGACTTGCTGATTCATAATGTCGTCCGCAATCTCACTTCCGGGCACGCGCACCCGGCAGTTGATACAGGAGGCTGTGGCGAAGGATCCATGGCATTGCACAACCCGCTGGACGCCCGCCAGCGTTTCCAGCGTATCGATATTCTGCGTGTAGTTCTGCACCCGGCAGGCACCATGGTCTCTATGACGCTCAGAGATAGATTGCATTGAGGCACTTACTCGTAGGAGCTGCACGGATTTGGCGGGGCACATCGTTTCTGAATGACTCAACGGATCGGCCGAGGAGCCGTGAAACACATACCTTGCCTTTCTGCTCTATTAGTTTGATGAACCGGTGGCAAGGTGAGGGTATAAAGTTTGAAGGGTATATTTTGCTGCAGGGCGCCTTCGATCAGATGATTAACCCACGCATCGCCGCACGGAAGGACACACCTCGCAAAGGAACTGCATGGAAACCTTATTCGTTAGCGCGCAGCACCGAAGACCCTGCAGCCACGATGCAGGTGATGCACTGACTAGAACACTAGAAATGTCGAGCGCGGAGGGGTGAGCCGAGCCCGGAACTCGCTGGCACACAAGGCACAATCAGACGGGGCTCACCTGCTGGGTTCTCGCGGAAGTACTGGATGTCAAACCTAGAGATAAACAGCCCGATCAGCCAGCTGCTCGACTGGGACGTCTCTGCCCAACTGACTAACATCTGTTGTGGATCGTCGAGGTCATATTCGCCGTTTTCCAGTAGGGACGCGTACAGCCCGTCCCTCGATCGGAAGTCGGGGATCCCACATGAGACACCTGCACGAGATCATATCCAGCCCGAAGCACAGGCGGCAGGAACGTGGGTGGGGAAGGTGGGTCAGCGTCAGCGCTGTCTGTTTGATGACGCCACAAAGCCCCCCTCGCACTTAGAAGCGGGGAGGGGGAAGGACTGACTGATTCCGGCGCCGGTGAGTATTAGGATTCGTTTTGACGCCTTGATCAGATTGACCACGTCGTCGATCGTGTTGTACGTCAACAACCGCTCGCGCGATTCCAATCTGCACAACGTGGGTAATGTGGTGGTGTGTGAGGGTGGCTGTGGGTGAGCGAGTGGGCATGGGAAATCAGGTCGAGCACGCACTCTCGCGATAGCGCCACGCGCAGGAAGTAGATGAGCGTCCGGCGCTGCTTGGAACGGAGCTGCTTGCACTGCAGTCGCCGAGTGTTCGTCAGAGCTCCGATGGGGGTCGGAATTTGTCAGGATGGCGATATCACTCACGAGGCAGACACCGAATGCGTATAGTAGCTTCGGGATTGGGATCGCGCGCTGCACGACATATTTGTTTATGAAGGCGGCCATTCCTAATGGCCAAGGTAAGTCAGATGAAAACCACATAGAACGGAAGAAGTGAAGGATAAAATTTACCCTGTTCCTTGAGAACGTATTTCATCTCCTTCACCTCCTGCGGCGTCCATGTGGTTTGTGCTGGAGAAGCCAAGGAGTCAGCATCTGGGACCCCTTCCAGCGCCTATAAACATGTGGATGCAAGCGAGCGTCTCTTGCTACACCTCCAAGCAGCTCAGCTGTACAGGGCACAATTCGCACACGCCAAAGACGGGTACACGCTTATTCCCAGCCAGGGAAGAAGCTCACCCTCGAGAAGGTATGCCGCGAACTGGTCTTGCTCCGGATCGCCAAGGTCGTGAGGGTGTGTGTGTGTATCTGTCGCCGAGTGGGCCGCGTTGTCGACATCCTCGTCCTCGCGCCGGGCCGCGGTCGCCGGGCCGGAGGCGCCTTCGACGTCGACGTCTCGGTCCTCCGATTCGTCCAAGTCTTCGGGGCCCGCCGGCGGACTGTCGAGCAGGAATCCGTCCAGAATGTCCTCGATCACCTCGGGGTCCGCGTCGACCACTTCTGCCGCCTCCACGAACGCGCGCACCTGCAGCCCGTACAGGCTGTTCACCGCGCTCGGAGGCGGGCCTACGAACGGATGCTGAAGACCGCTCGCAGGCCGTGTTGGTGGCGTTGGCGGCGCAGAAGACATGTGTGGTGCCGACAAAACCTACGAATGACATAACGTGAATATCTGGCGAGAGGGATACAAGTGTGATAAGACCTTTGACGATGGTGGTGGTTCTGGACTACGATCGCGTTGCCAGCGCCGGCGCCCAAATCACTCTCACGCAATCACGGGACGCCCAATATTAACCGTAACCCTAACCTCGCAAACGCGCGCACAGTCCGCCACCAAAATTCATCAATTCAGTGAACCTTGTAGCGAAGAAGCGTCGAGGCAACACGCAGGACGGGTATATTGTGCCAGCGACAAACACGACAACATCGGAACGACAACGGAAGAGCGAGTGCACAGGGGGTGCAGGGTTGTCGATTACAGAGGGTATCCTGACAGCCCAACGCGGACGGGTATACGGGTTTGCGAAATGCGTGCGACTGTGCGGAGAAGGTGAACTGAGCATGCAGCACGAGCCCAAGCAGCGTTGGCCACTCACAACACGGAAAAACTTCACTGTATCACATCTCCGTCCTTCAGAAGAAGCTCGTCGTCCCCGCTCTCATCGGCACACAGCGGCTCCGGATTCGTGCGCATCTTGATAGTCGGCCAGCCATCGTGCTTGCGCCGGGTGCTTCCAGAGCTACTAGCCTGAGTCACAGTGCCAGAACGAGTACGCCTAGACGCAGAAAGCTGCTTGCTGCCAGATTCCAAAGAAGCCGACGTCCCCGTCGCAGGAAGCTTTGTGTAGTCCGAGGCCCGAATGGTGTCGCCACGCTTGCGTCTAGCTCCGCCATCCTTAGACACTGCGGAGGTGGAAGTCTGTGTTCCGACATATCGAGGTGACGAGCATAGGACCACGCCCGAATCGTCAGTCCGATGGAAGCTCGTCCACTTTTCGTCCTCTACATGGCGCAGCACATCGGATTAGCAGGTTTTTTCTGCCAAAAAGGCTCTGCCGTGGAGAAGCCTTGCCGCGCAGCCCGCACTTACCGTCCAGTCCAAGTACTGAGAAGAGATCCAGGAGCTCGTCGCCTTCCGGGTCGGGGCTTGTCCGGACAGAGGGAGGTCCAGCAAGGTCCATCCGATCGGACGGACCCTGAGATGATACAGAAGGCAGAGAACGAGTAGCTGCCAGCCTGTTGGGTCTGATCCTAGAGGTAGAGCTGATGGATGAGCTACTGAGCGAAAACGCAGGTCCGAGGTCCGATTCTGAGATGCGCGACTGCAGTTCAGGTGATCGTGATCCTTCCGACGCAGGCGGCCGAGGATACTGTTTTGTTTCAGACAAGAGCGCGGAGAAATCCAGTGAGGACGAGAAAAGACTGTCGCTCGAGAGGTGAACGATAGTTCGGCGGCGACGGCGAGGTGGGACGGGCTGGCTAGGGCGGGAGTCGAGCGGCGAACCAGGGAGGCTATTGTCTGACATATCAACGTCACTGTCATAGCGGAAAGTCTTGACAGGGGGAGGGGGATCCGCGTCCAGTTGCGGCATGAGACCGTTCATCCAGGCGCCGACTGTGGAACTTCGCCGCCGCGGTGGAGGTGTAGATATCTGCATAGGCGCATCGATGAAGAACGACGCGTGCTCGACAGCCGTGTCCATCCGTCCACGTTCAACATCGACATCGACATCAGCATCTGAGTGCGTAGTGGGCAGGGGATGGGGGACCGTCGCTTTCGCAGGAATGAGCCAGTGGCGAGAAGACAAATGGTCCAGCGCTGTGTGCAGAGTAGGAGTAGAGCTTGAGCGGTTGTGATGGGCTTGAATACTCGGTTTTCCCTCGTTTGCCGAGCTCATGCCTCCGGTGGTCGTCGGAGGCACCTGTGACCCCCCTGGACATGCTTCTTGAATAATATTACGGTCTACGACCTTTTCCTGGAAAGCATCCAGCTGAGAGAGCGTCCGACAGTGGAAAGTGGATCGCTTCGGACCACCGCGGGTACTGCGGCCGGGAGAAGATGCACGAGAACCAGGGCGGCTGCTAAAAGGAGAGGCGAGGGAACGAGAGCCAGGCTGTACAGTGTTTTCCTTGAAGTTGCGGGAACTGGTGCGTGAAAGGAGCCTCTTGGCGATTGGCAAGGGTGAGAGTCCGTCTTGCGCAGCAGGAGCTAACATCGCAGGAGAAAACACCATGAAATGGTCGGATGGCGCCTGAACGCAAGGAGTATGGATGTGCAGGGCTGTGGGCGGATAGTTGGCGCGCATATAGTCACCGTCTGCCAGTGGGGGAGCGTCGGGGTCCGGCGGGGAGATAGGCTTCTGTCTCTTGTGTGGACGTCCTTCAACTACCCCGTCCTTGTCCCTGGACGTCTCGGCAACGTCGGCGGCATTGATAGAACGTGAGACCAGGCGCGCGCGTTTGTTCATCCTATTGACCATCACAGAGAAAGCGACCTCGTCTTTGTCGGGACTGAGCGCTCGGATGGGCGACGACTGGGTTGCAGCGGGCTCGACATCTTTGCGGCGGATGCGACGACGAGAGTACGTGGTGAGTGGCCTGCGCGAGGAGGAGGCCATGTGCCGTGGATGGGGCGGAGCGTACGTGGAGGACTGGAGGCGCAGGAGCGAGGCGAGTTGTTGGGACTGTTGGTGTCGATGACGACGCGAAGCCAAACTGGCGCAAACACATTACACGTCTGCAGCGCCTGCGCGGGTCGCCACTTGGAAGTTGTCCCTCGTCCGCACTCGTTCCCCGCCCGTCTTTCTTGGATGTCCCTCGCTCTCTAGTTCACGTCTGCCTTCGCGCACAATCGTATAGTCTGCCTGGTGCACTTCTCTACTCACAACACACATCATGGTCGTCACACGACGCACCCCCGCCGCGCCAGTTCCAACCTCGCGCAACGCTTCCTCTCAGCCGATTCCTCGTGTCGCTAAGAAGCCAGCTTCGGACACGCTCAACGTACCCGGGAAGCCAAGCCCACTCTCTAATGGAAGTACGCTCGATTCCAGTAATAGAACGAGCGATGTGGTGGTGGACAAACCAGTGAGTGTTTTGCTTTCCCGGCCCCATTCACGTTGTGGTCTGGGTTGAGCCACTTGCATGCGGTTGTATGTCTATTTCTGTTGTTTCAAGCGATGAGGTGTAGCGTGCGGATGGAAGCTCGGTGCGACGGCTGTCCCTTCGTTCCGGCCGCTCAGCGCATGAAGCCGCTGTTTGTGGAGCACTGGATCTTTCGCGCACAGGTTGAACCTTCCATGCCCAGTTATCGCTCATGACATGGGCCGATGTTCGGGAGCCGCGGTCGCGTGATGTCACCAATTCAGTAGAAAACTTTCCGCTGCTGGTTTACAGTTTGTCTGAGACGGGTTCAGCCTGTGGCCCCGCCGCTGGGTGTACATACTCCCGCTAGAATGACGCGTCAGTTCAACCCGTCGGGGCTGAAGATCTCCGGTACTCCAATGGAGAGTCCCTTACACGTTCCGCGATTTGTTGCCATTCATTCACCAAATCATGTTACGGCGTTTGCTCACTGTCATGAATTTTGTTAGGCCGGCGCTGAGTCCAAATCAGCCAAGTCAAAAGGGGAACAGAAGACTAAAAAGGGAACGAAAGTAAGAACGTTTCACGGCATTAATCGATGGCTTTCGCTGACCATTCCCACAAGAAGAAATCCAAAGGCTCTCCTGGGCTCTTGGAATTCATTTTCCGCGTAGTCCTGTTATGGTTCACGATCTATACCCTTGCCGTCTGCCCTGAAGACTTGAGCTTACAATCCCCGGTGTGCCGCGGCCTTGCGCAATACCGAGCTCTCATCATCGAACCCTATATTCTTCCGCCAATCGAACGTGCGCTGGCACATCCTTCGGTAGCGCCCTACGTCGCGAAAGCGAAGCCGTACGTCGACCATGCTGTACGGACAGCGAAGCCCGTCGCTGCGCGGGTCCACAAGGAGTTCAACGCCCGGGTCGTGCCTCAGTGGAACAAGCACGTCGTGCCGCTTTATCACAAGCACGCTGTGCCGCAGCTCATGAAGCTCGACGCGCAAACCGCACCATACCGTACTCGGGTGGCGAAGGAATACGAACAATTCTTGGCGCCCTATGTCCGCCGCACTGCGTCGACCATGTACAAGCTGCAGGAACGGGCCCGTCCGTACGTCGTCCTTGCTGCCCAAAAGTCGTATCAGGGGTATCAAGTCGCCCGCCCATACGCTGGCCCATTGTGGGAGAAGACCAAGGTGGTCCTGGCGCAGCTCATGGCCGTCTTGGGTGAACAGCGGCGACAATTTGTGGACCCCCACGTCCAGAAGATTTTGGAACATGTCAAGGAAATGAGCAGCGGCAAATCCCTGACGCCTTCGACGCCTCAGGTCCGGAGTACGTCGCAAACTGCTAAGGCTTCTTCTACGGTTTCTAAGGGGTCAGTAAAGGTTTTCTCGTCCTTGTCCTCCGTTCTGACATCTTCCCTCTCTGGACCCTCCGCTATTTCTAGGTCTGTCGCTCACACCGCCTCTCGTGCGATCTCGAAGGCGGCGTCTAGCTCTGAAGCAACCTCCGGCTCCCAAGCCACCGAGTCTGCGAGGTCTTCAGTCGCAGAAGCTGGCGACAAGGCGTCATCCGTGATTTCTAGCGCATCAGATGCCCTAAAGTCCAGTGCCTCGGCGATCTCTGAGTCGCTCTCCTCCACGATCTCGTCTGTTTCAGCCACCAATGACATCGTCCACTCATCGGTCGCTCATCCCGCTGCAGGGACCCTGTCTGCGGTACACGGCTCCGTGGAGAGCGCATCATTTGTTGCGGGGGTGATCCCTGAAGCCGCATCATCTTTGGTTGAAAGTGGTACCGCCGCAGCACACGACACGGCGAGCCAAGCTGTGTCATCCATCGCAAGGTCCGCCGCCTCTGCGGCTTCGGCCAACATTTTGGAGCCTTCCGCCGCAGCTCCTACTGCCGCTTCGGTCGCGGCCGCGTCTGTCGTGGACTCTACTGCGAGCCCTGAGGCGCCGGATGCAGAGGAGCCAGAGCACGATGGCCTTGACCTCCTGTCTGATCCGGATCTGGATGCGTTCAAGGCCGAGCTCGGCCTGTCGGAGGAGGATCTCTTGTCTGACCCCGTTGAGGACTCGGGTCCCGCCGAGCCACACGTCGAGACCGAGGAGGAACGCGAGGCGAGACTCGAGGCCGCGCGCGAGAAAAACGCACGTGACCGCGCCGCCCTCGTGGGGCGACACGCCAAATGGGAGGCGCAGCTCGTGGAGGAGATTCAGACCAAGAAGAAGGCGCTCCGGAAGGCCTTGGTCGCCATCCGCAAGGAGGCCGTTGTTGAGCTGAAGGCCAACGAGGCGATCCGGA
Source organism: Ganoderma meredithae (assembly GCA_022814645.1). Taxonomy (NCBI): domain Eukaryota; kingdom Fungi; phylum Basidiomycota; class Agaricomycetes; order Polyporales; family Polyporaceae; genus Ganoderma; species Ganoderma meredithae. The sequence goes on along the minus strand of JAKLMY010000084.1, from coordinate 83,790 downwards.
ACGAGGTCGACTCTCTCATTGAAGACGGGGAGAAGTTCCTCCGCGGGGCCGAGAAGTATCTAGCGAACCTGCGCAAGGAGAGCAGGACGATCGAAGAGAAGCGGACGATTTGGGACCGTATCGCCGGCAAGGTCGAGGAAAAGTTCAACGACCGTCTGCTCCGGACGGAAACCATCGTCAATGGCTGGTACCAGGGCGTGCTCGATAACGAGCTCGCAGAGGTGCGCGCTGTGATCAAGCTCTTTCTGCTTCGTATGTTTATATTTGTTCTAGGTGGATAAGCTTGCGGCGGAAGTTAAGGACCTTGCGGAGCGCGCGCAGGCTGACATCGGGCTGGAGTACGCGTACCTCGAGGATGTTACCTACCAAGACTGGCAGCGTTACCACGATTTGGTCCGCCGTATGTCATCCCCAAACGTGTCCGTTCCGCTCGGCGGCGGCTGCTAACGTCCTGTGTTTCGTAGGGAGCGAGAACTTCACTGCGCACGCACACAGCGTTCAGGACGGCTCCCATCCGTCCCCTCCCATTAACCCTGTCACGGTCGCCATCAAGGAACTTGAGGACGAAGTCGACGACGTGATCGCCGGATTCAACGCTCGCCTTCGTAAGATCAAGCGCAGCGGCGCCCGTGTCTTCGGTAGCTCCGTGCCCGCTGAGGAGGGGGAGCAAGAGGACGAATCCGCGTCTAACCCTCCAGCTGATGACGAAAGCAGTGTCCGCAATGTCGTCGTCGGTCGTGGTAAGGGTGTGGCCGAGTCCGCATCCGTTCCTGTCGAGGACCCAGAGCAGACCGAGACACCCGAAGGCTGGGTCCGCAATGTGGTGGTTGGCCGTGGCAAAGGCGAGGTCGAGGCCGCGTTGAACCGCGTTGCTGAGGTGGATGCCCAGAAGATGTCATCGGAGCATATCGCGGACGCAGAGGCGGTTGCCCAGAGCCTCGGCGATGAGCTTTCGGGCAAGAAGACGTCCGAGCCGGTGGCGCCTGTGCATCCGGAGCTGTAGGCCACGGTCGTGTGGCTTTGGGAACCTGGATAGTTTATTTTGCATGCTGTGCTCGTGAGTTTCATTCAACACGCCTGCATCGTTCTGCGAAGCGAATTATCCCCTACCAAGCTGTGTTGTGTTTCGTCATCAGGAACAGGGTTCTGTCTGTGGCATCCTTAGGAGATTTATTTTGTGTCTTTGCTTCCACATCTTGTTTGTGGCACTCTATTTATTTGGTTGCCGGACGGCTTAGGCCCGATGGTGCTTTCCACCACGTATCTCGATCATCCCCTTCCCGTCACCTCTACCATACTCGCGCAACATGCTGTCTACCTTGTTACAGTACCATCAATACGTTATGATTAGTATGACTTTCACGGGATCTGTGGTTCGCTGCACCGAATTTCACCACCATTTGGACCCCTCGGTTTTGATCTTTAAAAAGGGACGCCATCGAAGTTCTTGGCTGACGGATGGCTGACGAGGACCTCACACACGCGGATTAGACATTAGAATTTCGATACACAGACAAACGAAGAAGACAACAGGGACAGCAAAGACTAAGACAGCCAAGAGAAGAAAGACATAAAGTTCAGTTCAGCGGCTGGACATGAGTAAATCCCGCCGACCCGTACAAAATAACCTCGGAGCGCACAGCGAGGCGACAAAAGCCAGGTTCAGGACGCTTTTACTCCTGCATGGCATTCTCTTCTGTCGGCTTCCATCGGAGATTGCTCTCGTAAAACTCGATGAGCTAGTGTGGACTCGTAAGTTACCGGTAGTAATAGGCTCCGGCTGGCGCATGGGCGCACCTTGTAAGGTATCTTGCGCTTGCAAACGTCCGACGTTTCTCGTCCGTGGCCCTTGCCATTTTTCCTGCGGTAGCCGGAGGCGTAACGGTAAGGTGTCCAAGATTCCGTCATAGCCAAGAACCAAGCACGAGGGTACTCACAGGGTGAAGTAGACGAGCAACTCATTATTGTCCGCGCGCTCAACGGTGTCGATGCACTCGACGATGTGTTCCCACGTAGCAAGGTCCTTCCACCTCCTCATGTCCGCGTAGTGCTCATCGTCCTGGTCCTCTGTGGTCGCTGTGCCGCGTTTTCCGGCCTTTGCAGTGCTCTTGCGCGGCTTCTTCTTAGGGACATCTTCCATTTCTACATCCTCGTCCTGCTCCTCAGGCGGGCGTGCCTCGGCCTTCGCTGGCCGGCCACGCTTTTTGGCGGGAGGAGCTGGTTCTTCCCCCTCCTCCTCGTCCTTTGCCGCCGACTTGCGCGGCTTGTTCGCAGGTTTGGGCTTCACGTCCGACTTACGGCCGCTGGTCTTCTTGCCCGTCTTCCTCCAGTAGTTGTCGATAAGCTCCCGTGCACCCCTACACACGCGCCAGACAGCATACAGTCAGCACACGCGCGCAGGGAGGGACGAGAGGGCGGGAAAGACATACTCCGCGTCCTTTTCGTCCACCCAGCTGTTGTGCTCCTCATCGTAGCCCTTCCACTTGACGAGGTAGCCAATCCTTTCCTGTCGTCACGTCAACACGCGATCAGCTATGGACGGCGCGGCTGGGGACGCGTCAGTCGTGAAGTGTGCCACGCACCCCGTCGAACGCCCCGGGGCGGGCGTCCAGAATCATCTCAATCTCGTACTCCTCCTCGTCCTCCTCGCCGGAGCCGCTGCCCGACGCCGCTGCCTCCTCCTCCGCGTGCCCTTTGTTGTTCGACGCGAATTTCTTCGCAGACCGGGGCTGCTCGGATTCGCTGTCGGAGGCAGGGACTTCTTTGGTGACGGACTTGACCATTGCAGCAGTAGTCAACACACGAGAGGACGAGGGAGGTGGTTGCGGTAGACGGGGAAGGCACTGGTCACAGGCGAAGCCACACAGGCAGCGTGGTCGTGCGAACCGACGCGTGACATGCGCGCCCAAAGCGTGACCTCATCCACGTCCTCATCCAAGGTCTTGAGCTGGGCAGACTCAGCCCAACGGCTTTGCGGCCAACAACATGGTACATACGGAACATCGGAGGTGCAAGAAAATATGCTTGAGGAAATATATACAGTTCGGAGTACAGACGAGCGAAATCCGCAACAAGACAGGGATGTCACGCAAGCATGACGCACCGGGCGAGAACTGGTGTCAAGAGCTTTTAGTCTCCTCCACGTCGGCGCGACGGGCTCGCACTCCGACCACGGCCTTCCCTTCCACGGCCCTTCTTCGGTCCAGCAGGTGGTGGTCTGACGAATGCGAAGTCGCACTGAAGCTGCTGCTCCAACAGAGTTGACCCCGACGCCCCATCAATGGCCGCCTGCGCCTCTGCCATCGTTTCGTACTCCACCAATGCATAGCCCTGGGAATGACGGTGAGCATCTTTGTATCAGGCAGGCAGATGGGAAGGATGGGGCTGGAGGCGAGAATGGATGTGTGCGCACCTTGACATAACCCGTCCGTCTGTCCAGGTTGAGATGCAGGTTTTTAATCTCGCCATATTCCGCGAACTTGTCCATCACGTCCTCCTCGGTGGCCTCTTCGTGCACGTTGGTGACAAGCACAATCCAGCCTTCGACAGCTGCACGTCGAAATGACGCGTGTTAGGACGACGGGAGGCTGGGAGGGGAGAACGCTTGGAGCTTGGAAAAAGACTCACATCGTGCTGCGCGTGTCTCTGAAGTATGCCCCGAATCTACCCTATCAAAAACCTGCTCGGAGGTGACAGCACTCTCGTTCCCTGCAAAACATGTGTGAGCAAAACTTAATGCGAGATGTTCGTCTGGAACGGATGGTGTTCGAACATACCAGCCGCACTCTGGAAACCCCGGCCCTTCCTCCTCACGACCCCACCTGAACGCACGGGTGAGTAGGGGACTAGTATGAACTGGTCGGGAAACATACCGTCGTCAATGTTCATCCCGTCGTCGGACATGGTCGATGCACGGTGGCGGATGGTGTTCAGAGAGTGACTGGCAGTGGCACGAGCACCGACGCCTCCACCTGACAGCCGTCCGGACTGCCTTTCTGGGATGCCCGGCTCCGGACGGAGACCATCGACAGCCGCTGTCTCGTGTCGGAGACCAGCGCCGGGGCCGGGACCGCTCCGGGGCGTGCCGGTGGGGGAGGGGTCCCTGGGGGTGTGATGGAGATTACCGTCCCCCATACCTCCGGGCACTGTCACGAAGAAGCTGGCGATCTGAAGAGCGAGATGGCAGACAGCGGGATGTCCCTCTGCCACTGCCAGTGGTCCGGTAGACTCCGCCTCCCACCGCTTCTAGCGGGGCCAGCTACGTGATACATTACCTGCCCTCTCCAGCAGGTCGTTGACTCGACACAGAACACTCCGCTTTTGTCTTTGTCCTCCTTTTCTGGACAAGCCCCCCCAAGCCCGCGTGTCGCATCCCCTTGCTCTGTTTCACAACCGGAAACCTTGACCAAGCGTCAGCAAACCGTCCAGATCAGGTCGCCATCCACGGCGATGATGAGTGTGTCATGCTCTCATCAAGCAAGTTTCCAAGTAAGCATTTCTTCCTTTCTCTGTCGTGTACCTTAACCATTCGTTCTTTTACGTATCCACCCCTTCAAATCTTTTTGAGACTACGAAACAGCGTTTGTGTCCCACGCGCTGCCCAATCCCACAGCCGCTCGTCCTCACAAATAAAAGACCCTGCCATTGCTGCCATGGCTCCTCACTATCCCTCGTCGGTCGTTTCGAGTCTCCTCGTTCCGTTCCAAATCTCCATACACTCGCTTCACTTCTTTTACCTACTCTACTACTCTTCTATATGTCGCTCATTAACCACTCTTGCATCATCTGCTACCGCCCCACCTCCATGTGGTGCAGCCGTTGCCAAAGTGCGTGGTATTGCACTCCCGAGCACCTCCAGAGCGTAAGTCCCGACACCGGCTTTTCCGCCTAGCCGCTCAGTCTGACGTCCCCGTGTGCAGGATTGGCCCCGCCACCGGCGCGAGTGCGTCCCGACGAATGCTCCCCAACCGCAATACCCGAACATGATCGCGACGCCCCCGCCGGCTCAAACAGAGCTCGTGTCTGTCTCGGCTCTTCTGTTCACGCCGCATGAAGGTAAGACCACCTTCGGTTGTTGCCACGGTTGCTGCGGGCCGAGCCCACTCACGTATCGATGCTTTTAGACCGCGTCAAGGTGACGACTGTGCAGTGCCGCCCGCAAGGCACGATCTCGCAAGGGATGTGCCCGTTGCCGCTCTTGCACGAGTGGTTCACGGAAAGCATCCCGAACCAGATCATCCTTACGCAAGGGCTCAACGGCGAGCCGCTCCGGTTCCCGCTCCACATCTGGTACTGCCCGACATCAGTGCAGCGTGGCGCGCCGGTGAACCGCGCGATATTTCGCATAACGTCCGGCGCTGCGCAGAAGCCTTGGTGCGGCACTGTTGTCGTGCTGAAGTTTAACGGATCCCGACGCCAAGGCTACTCGGACGCAGGGACGAATGATCTCCCCGCGTTATCGGCATATTTCCTCGCGTACAAGTGATCATGATCTCGTGGTGACGCACGCCGCTCGTTCGCACACAGCCCCGCTAGCTCGCCACCCGTCCGTGCGTCATTGTGCACTCAAAAAAAATCATGTGTATAATTCTGTATATACTTAGCTGTCGTGTAATTCGTGGCTCTTTTCTTGCATGTGCTCGTCGATTGCTTTCGTACTACACATTAGACTCTCGTTGTTGTCGTTGAATCCCCTCGGACCCTTGTTGTAGATTCCCCCCTCCTACAAACTCGAACCACTGTTGCCGCCAGACACGCCATACTGTAACCTACATCGCACGCTATTTAGACTATCTTATTGATTGACCCTCCCGGGCTGTGTGACGCTCCACTATTGATTCGCACTCTGTCCACCCTGCGACTCCCGAGGTGCGGCCCCCAGCGGCTGGGCTGCGAACCTGAGTTCTGGCCAAGGGGAGCTGGGCCCGCGCCTTGCCCCGAGACGATAACGGATCGAGATCTGAACGAGCGCGCTCTCGGTGCACAAGACCCCAGGCAGAGGACCCAACGGTTGCTGCGTTTGAGCCCGGGGTTCGCGGATTCGTGGCTGGCATTCTGGAAAGCTGCTCCTGTCGGCACTGTGCTTTGTGGCGCTTCCCGCGTGGTTCAAAGAAGCCGTGCCTTGTGCACGGTGGTTCCTCCAGGCTCCCGCCTTGAACCTTCGGCGTCCGCGTGCGTGCCCATCAGCTGGAGCCATCTCAACAGGGAGTCGCCCGTCCACGAGGCTCGCATCCTCTCGAGCCACTACGACTTCTGATGATCGGGCCCGCGCTGGCGCTGCTCGCCCGCAGCCCGACCCCGATTCTGTCTTCCTTTCAGAAGCAGCTCGCTCCCTTCCCTTGAAGACCGGATGCCGTGCTCGGTCACACCACTCTCCTAGGAAGCCGCCACGCCCGGCCGCAGGCCGGGCCCGATGCTCCCATGCACCGAGCATTGTGATCCTTCTCTTCCATTTGTTCGACAGTCGAGACTCGCGCATGTTTTTGGCTCGTCTCAGGCTGTCTCGGACATAGTCATCGAATCTCCAGCTGGACCCCAGACCTCTCGAATCCTATCACGGCATCTCTCCTCGCGTGCTGTGGCCGGCGAATTTCAACCGCGATGGTCCCCGCAGAGAGCGGGATCGCCCGTTTTGTTAGTTCGTATGCTGTTGTTTGCGTGCTCCTCATCATTCATCACACCCAGCGCTGTTTTGCAAGACAGCTTGACCTATCGCACCGACCACTCTCAAGCTGCAGACTGCCAATATCTCCCGCCTTCGATCTGTGTCTCTGAACTTTAATAGTGGCACAAAAGGCCACATGCCACTCAACTCATGAAGTATAAGGTTTCTGTCATGTCTCATTCATGTGTCTCATACTAATTTTGAACGACTTTGTTTTTCTGTCCTCCCAGAGATCGCAGAGCCTGGGCCTCCCTTGTCGCACGCCGAGGCTTACATGAGCGGAGGCTTGTCTCGCCCCTCATTGCCCAGCCGCGAGAACTGGCGGATGATTCGCAGGCTCGACGGGCCCTGCTGAAACGGGACCATGATCTCTCTTCCGCGACGCGGTGCCGACGTAGCCTAAGTTGTGTCAGCCTGTTTGCCAGCGTATGCAAGCACGATGACGAGCTGGAAGTCGAACCGTGGTTTGAACGTTCACGTTCTAGCCTCCAGATCCCTCTTTCTCAGAAGAACTTGCGAACCTCCAGGCACGCGGTTGCCTCTCCCACCGACGTTCTGGGAGGTGCATTTTGTTTTGTTTCGAGGCGTGTCAGGTCGTTTGCAATTGATGAAGCGAAACGTCGGCCTACGCATTCCTTTGGCCAGTAAGTATTTAGAACCTCTTAGAATCCCGTGAATCCAGAGCGGTTGCTCTAGGCGAAGACGACATGTGCTCCCCCAGGCACGCTGGCGATAGCGCTGCAGCTCGAAAAAGCCCCGTTTCAACCCGGTTGCAAGATTTCGTTGGCACTTGACGGATCCGTCTACACACCGTGCGCTGACGGCAGGTCTTGCTTTAACCGCCACCCATATCTTTACATGATGCAGGATGGCAGCGCGTCACAAATTGGCGACGTGCGTGTGTTCGGCGAAGTCGCCCCAGTGCATCAGTAGTGCATCTCAGGCTACATCTCACTCCCGATTCACACTCGTCCGCCACTGACATAAACTTGTGAGACCTGGCGCCCGAGCGTGCGACTCCGAGCCAGATTTCAAGGGCGTTGTTGCAGAACATTCGCGGCGATACAGAGGGTCCGACGACAGACTTCTCCGATACTTAGTAGTGGGTGTCAGGGCGCCTAATTGTCCAACACAGCCCACAGTTCCTAAGCGACGCGAGCGAATCTGCTGCTTCCGACAGTCGACTCCGGCAACTCAGCGTCCTCACAGCAAATCACTCCTCGTCATCGTAGCTTGACTCGCCACCACCCTCCTGTTCCCCTTCGCCCTCCTCATCCTCCTCGTTCCCATCATTTGCCTCTTCTTCAGCCGCCGCCGCCGCCGCCACTACCTGATTTGGTACAGGTTGTTGTGGCTGAGCGGCAGGATGATTCGATGCCGTGCCGCTCGCCATTTGACGAGCCTGCGCAGCCTTCTCCGCCTCCTCTCGCGCCTGATCGACAGGGAAGATGAGGTCGAGCGCGAGGTCCTTCCAGCGGATGGTACCGTTGACCCCGCCGCCACCATACCCCATATCTTCGAAGAGCGCACGGGAAGCGGGATCGTATGGCCGGCGAGGTAGCGCCGCTGGATGCTTGACACTGAGCGGATTGCCATACGGATACGACGGGTGCACTTGGGAGGGAAGTACTGTGTTATGGTATGTGCGCAAACCCGAGTGGCAAGTTTGCGTCAGCACTTCGCATTTCACGGCGGCGGCGTGATGGACAGACCTTCCGATTCCTCGGGGTTCGGGGGTTTCATGTGGGGAGCGACATCGACGTCTGCAGGGTGCGCGTTAGAGGGTGAGACACCATGCGGCGAGGGGGCTGCGTACCCTCGACCGATAAGTCGCCGTTGAGGTAGTCGGGTGTGCCGATGGTGTCGAGGACCTCAATGTCATGGGGCGTCATGTGCAGGTAGCAGAACGTGAGATCCTAAAATGAACCGGTGTCAGAAAATGCGAGCATTCCAGAAGCAAGAGAAGGGCCCAGACAGTCATACTGTGTGGTTGTAGGTGTGCGATGATCAGTGCAAACTGTATGGTGTCCACAAGTCATCAAAGCCTAGTACGGACCAAAGGCCCCTGAGGGCATTGGCTAAGTCCGCCCTTCCTCAGGCGCCCGCACAGCAGTGATCCGCGGAGCGTGGATAGTTCGCACTCCGACGCAACCACAAGCCAGCCAAACAAGTCGCCGACTCAACGCCGACCCGTCGCCCGCCCTCTCGCACCCAGCGTCCTCCTCCTCCCCTCAGGCTCCTCCCACTGCCAGTGCCAGCGAGGCAGTGCCCCGGGTGCACGACAAAGCAGCCAATCCCACCGCTGTCGTGACTTGAATTCGCGACGGGGCCTGGTCTTGCCATACCTGGCCTCAGCGGTCCGTTCCTGCGTCAATCCTCCGCACCGTCGCCATCTGACACTCGAGACTGCAGTGCGTCCATTTAGCCATAACGGCCCTTCCGATGGCGGAACTTCCTCTTCCGACCGTGTTGAGCCTTCCGGCCGTGTCGGTTTCCCCTTCTGTTCGCGGCCTCCAATTTTCCCAGGACGGCCAGCTCGTTCTCCTCACCAAGTATGCCGTCTACATCCTGGTACCGTTCTCCGCCTTGTGATCGTCACTCAGTGATTGATTCACCCTGCTTCCAAGACTCCCGACACGGGTGTCAACGTCGAGCTGTCCTCCGTCATTAAACAAACCTTGGACTCCAAACCCTCCGCCCGCTCCTCCACGCGCCCATTGGGATGGCTGAGGACCATGGTGGAGTTTGATCGGTCTCTTGCCCACCAGTGGCCTGCTGACTGTACTGGTATATGTTCTTTGCCGCATCCGGTGACGGGGCGCTCAACCACACTCGTCCAGATTGGGGCGCCGTCTCGCTAGGTTCGCTTGACCCCTCTCTCCACGCCGCGGCGCTGTCCCCCAGCAATCTCACCGCGGACGCTGGGTGCGTCAGTCCATTCGCTGCACTTGTCATCCCAGGAACCGCCGTCTGACGGCGGCATTTCCCTTTTCGCTCCCACAGCTGCGTGCTCGCGCTCCTCAGCTCAAATCTCGAGCTAACCATATGGGGTGCTACCAAGAACTCTCTTACGGGAGCGTGGATCAAGGTCTGCAGATGTCCTCGGAGTTGTGGCGCCAACCCGCGACACTGACCATGCTCGTCGATAGCTCCAGGACGTCACCTCTTCCCTCAAAATTGCCCCGGTTGCCAGGCCCCCGCGCTCGGCCTTCAAAGAAACGTTGCAGCTCCAGTGGACCTGTGCGTGCCTTCGCTTCGGGGCTGGGCTGTGGTTGACGACCGCCCCTCCTTTGACGACGCGGTTTTCTCAGGCCTTGACTGGTCAAGCCAGCCGAGCTGGAACCTCTCACCCGCGCCGCGCATCGACACGTCTCTGTTGGCGGTCGGTGATCGCGCCGGCACCGTCACCTTCCTCAGGTACGCACAACGGCCCTTCTCAGGATACCTTGCCCACCCACCCACAAAGCACCCATTCAGATATGCCAGAAGCGATAGACATATGACTGCCGTAGAGGAGGTCAAAGTTTCTGATAGATGGGTCACGCATCTCGCATGGTCCCCATGGCTTCTGGCCGACGATGGCACTTGTGAGTACACGAACGCTATTCTGCGGATTCAATTGTTGGACGATTCTAGGTGAGGCGATGCTTGCGTGCGGAATATCCGATGGGTCGGTCAATGTTCTGGCCGTCCGTCAAACACTGACGGCGAAGCCGGGCACCGCACGATTCATTCCCACTTACGACTTAGGCCTAAGTGTCCAAGGGCACGACGAGATAGCATGCGACTCAGATGGGAGAGCAATCACCGGCATGATGTGGGCGAACATCACTCGGCGAACCGTGAGCTTCTTTTCCTGGCACAAATAGCAAGTGTTGTGGTTCAAGCTTCGCATGCTCAACTCTAAACCTTATAGCCGATTTTGATATTTCACAAGGCCGCCGTCGTATTGTTGTGGTCTACAGCCTCCACTCAATCCGCCTGGTCGGGCTCACGAGCATTATTTCTATCGACGCAAAAACGCTCTGTTGGTTCCTCGGCGCTGAGTCCCTCATCTGGTATCTCCTACATCCCCGATCGCGACATATGCATTCTGTCACTTTCAGACGGATCTTTCCATGTTATTCACTGTCTCTCGGCTAATCCCTCTCTGAACCCGCCGCCGTCGGAGGGCGTTTCGTCGCGAACGCTCTCCGCAGTGTCTCGCGCCGTGTTTTCTAGGGCCGAGCCGGAGAAGGTGACATCGAAGGATATTGACTGTGTAAACGGCCTGACTACGTATGACGGACACGCAACGTTCGTGTGGACGTACGAGTGCGTTTACGTTGATTTGTATTGGTATGACGCAACTGAAGACTAATTCTATGCCCTAGAGCATGTCGTCCCACTGATTTCAGCTACAAGCACGACGCCAAGCACATCAGCACGCTTGTTGTGGCACAGCTCTGGCACGAGACCACCATCGACGAGCGGGTCGTCGCTGATCTTGCGGAGTCCGTCGGGTGTGCAACGAGTGCGTGATTCGCAGACCGCGTGTATCACCCCTGGGGCTACTAACGTTATGATAAAGGCAGCGGCGAAACCCCGATATCTATCCTCCGCCCGATATTACTTCATCTGCGGGACCCTGCTAGGCTTTCCCGCCTACACTCTGATATCTTGAACACCTTGCAGCAGGGACAACAGACCGGCGCGAGTGCGGATATCAACATCCTGCCGTATGCTGGCGAGTGGACTGCGGACGTCTCCCGCGAACTGCGAGAAAGCCTGATTACGCATCTGTTTGGATGGGGCACCATTCAGTCGCAGCGCTTGCGTTATGCCGTCGCGCTCTTCTGCCAGGCAAGTCGCCGTTACGAGAGCACGGCTGAGGATCGGTTTTGACCACTGATACGCCTGCTCCAGAGCCGCGCACAGGCTCCAGACGTGCAGCAGAAATTCGCCGACGCCGCCAGGCTATTCCTGACCCACATCCGCGCGCATGTCCAGCTCACCCTGTTACGACACATCTCGGCCCTAAGTAGGCTTCTGAGCCGTAAGCCCCGTCTTCCCTGATGCCCCCTCCTCCTTCTCTCTCGCGCACAATCATTCTGTGATGTGGGCATTGCGCTGATTCCAGACGTTCAGGGAGTGACATAACCTTTGCCCGCCGAACCATTCATCAGGCCGCCACCACAGGGGCAACCCCGGCGTTGGCGAAAGAAGCCGAAGTACTGCTCGCACACTTCTCGCGCTCTGCGCCGCACCCTGAGCCAATCAACGCCTCTGCCACCCCTACTGCGCCCGTCAATAGCCTAGTCGAGCCGTGCCCTGCATGTGGCGCCTCGGTCCCACTCGTGGCCTCAGAAACCGAAAACGCGATGTGCACGAACGGCCACGTTTGGGGTGCGTATCCTTACCCACCTTCCGGCGTTTGTATACATACATTGACGCAGACCCTTTCTTCGAAACCCCGCCAAACCCTTCCGTTACCGCCTGCAACACTCGTTTCTTTGTGACACAGCGCGCTGCTGTATTACCTCATACCTTCTCAGCACGCCGATGGTCCGGACGTGCGTCGGGTGCGGCCGCAAAGCATTGCTCCCCCCGCCCTCCGCTCCCACCGGTGCCGTAACCACGGCCGTAGCCGATCCGCCGAGCGGGGACGGAAGCGGGGACGGCAACAGAGACGGAGACCGACACGGGCATGGAAGCGCTGGACCGCCCGTCGTCGCAGGAGGGGTATTGAGCGGGCTTGCCGGCTCCGCGCGCGAGAGCAGGGTGGTGCAAGATCTGGTCGATGCGACCCGCCGTTGCCCATTCTGCGGGAACAACTTCGTCGTGCTCGTCTGATCACATTTTCCCCGGCGCGGGGATGGGGATCTGCATCTTCGCCCGCTTGCAAGGACTCGGGGCCCGCGCTCGGCTCTTCTGCACGCCCGAGTCCGAGGGGCTAAGTTTGCATGACACGGGATAGGATGGGGTTAACGTTTCTGACTCGATGCGGGTGCCGTGTAGACGTGTAGGTGCGCGTGTAAGCATAGTTGGACGCGTGGTGCTGCAACGTGCCCGCAGGGCGGCCATGTGGAGGAGACACCACGCCCCCGCGCTCGTCGAGCATCGCCGGGGGGGTTCAACGTCGTGGCAGGCCATGTCGTCCGATGTGGAACATACATTGCTTCTCTCTGGCGCTTACGCCCTAGGAGTTTACACGGGGCCCGACGGCGTCTTTGATTAACACGCACGGCACACACCCTCCATCCTTCCATCCGACGTTCCTGTTACGCTACCCACCACCTGCTAGTGGCGCTCAGCCGATCAGACTTTGCAGCTTGAGGAAGTCGGGCGTGCCAAGGCCGGTGACCTGCCGGCAGAAGGTCGAGGAGAAGGAAGGAAACAAAACAGAACGAGATCAGCGTCGGCGCCGGCGCTATGTATACGAAGACGCGGGGAGAAGAACCCGCACCGAAGGGCACACTCACCGGATCCCAGCCCTTGCCTGCCGTAAAGCCATTGGTGTTGCAGCCGGGGTTCGAACCCGAGGTGATGTCGTTGAAGCCGGTGGCGCCCGTCGAGTAGATGAGCGGGTTGAGGAAGCCCAAGGGCGACTTCCCCTGGGAGAGGCGGAAGTCGTTGAGGAGCGAGACCACGGCCGCGAAGGTCTGTCGTGCACATTCGCGAATCAATGAGATGGCCGGGAACACAGGCGAAGCCGACACTGAAGTCAGCCAGAGCATAAGGACACGCGAACTTACCGGGGAGCTGGCACTAGTGCCACCGACAGAGGCAACGCGCCCCCCCAGGACGACCTGGAAGCCCTGGCCTTGCGCAGCAACGTCGGGGTACGCACGACCGGTGCGGCTGTCGGACGCGTCACGAAGGCGACGGCAGGAAGGTTTGTTAGACAACGTTAATCCGATGCGAGCCTGTCTAACGTACTTGAAAAGACCCGCGTTCGTGCTGCCAAGTCCGCTCAGGAACGTCGACACGGCAGAACTCTGGTAGCTGATTGTTCGGCCGTCGCCCATCAGCATTGGGCACGGGCTTGGCTATATGAGGCAAGGTTTGCGCACCTGGGCTGAGCGAAGTAGTCTGAAAAGCCTCCGCCAGAGAAGCTGACAGCAACCTCGGGGTTGACACGGATCGTGCCACCGACAGCGGTGACGAATGGGCAGCCCGCTGTAAAGTGAGAATGACACAGGAAATGCAGTAAGTTTCCAGGACGCTGAGAACCCGTTTGACAAAGGACGTGCCAGGGAACGCCGGAAGGAATTTTCTCGTGCTGGTGCCATCGTTAGAAACGCAGTCACTGCCGACGCCGCTGTCGCCGCTGCTGAACATGATGCTGCTACCACGGGCACCCAATTGAGCGAAGAGGTTGCAAACAGTGGTAGCGTAATCGATGGGTACAGTCTGCTCGTCTTCGCCATAGCTCGTGGTAAACTGACATGGAAGGTGAGCCTAAATATCAGAAGAAAATGCTGGATTTTACCCACAGTCTGCGGAATAGTCGTCTGGTTGAGGATGAAGTTCACCCAGTCGAGGTAAGGCTCGTTAGTGTTGACGTCAGTTCCCTGATCTGGGTCGAAAGGAGGAGAGCCGCCGGTGCTGTAGTAGATGTTGGGCGTGGGGAAGGAAATGCCCTCAGTGTACTGGATATCCAAGTTCGCCTGGTCGATCGATTCTGTCAATTCCTGCAGTGCCACAGGGTCTTGCCTAGAGACGCACCTCGACACCAGGGTCCGACTGGTCATCACCGCCACCGTTGACCCGCACCGTGGTGAAGGAAGAGTTGACGGCATCGGTTCGGAAGCGTTGGAAGAACGTCTATCATAGTCAAAGACGGGACAATGGGAGTCAACAGGCTGTCAACCTCACGATCCGCATGATTGGATGGACCCTGGGGTGATGCACACACCTGGAGATCCGCGCGGTTCGCGAACTCGTCCAAGTAGCCTGCAACGCCGAGGATATTCTTGTCCGTTGCAGCGGGGACGTAGCCGGCGGTGTTGTAAAGAGCTCGGAGGCAGGAGGGAGTGATCGTGGTGTTGCAGCTCGATGGCACTGTCGCGAGCGAAGTGGGGTCGGTGAGTGACGCGACCAAGGGATCACTCTCGATGGTAGGCAAGTCAGTGTTGATGAAGCTGGTGGCCCTCATGCTCTTCATCGTGCCGAAGTAGGTTGTCGGTGCGACAACAGCGACGTGGTCGTGAAGGACATTGGGGAGGTTGTACTTCATTGTGCGAATGACGTACTCGTCGCTCTTGCCGTGGCGGTATACGTTGTACTTCGTGCCCAGCATCCTCTCCGCTTGGGCAACAGAAACACGAATTGTGATCCAGTCTCCGGCATGAGAACGTTGGGAAGAAGCAGCGTCAAGGCCGTGGGCGTCGAGCCAAGATTCCACGAGGTCCACCGAGTCGGGGTGAGGGGCGACGAGAGCCGCTACCTCCTCCTTGGAGAGGTGCTGACCGTAACTTTCCGAACATGTCAGCGGTTCGAACAGGGCAAAAATCGCATGCTCACTCACCGCTCATGGGCGGGGTCGCTGACCTCGTAGAGGGCGGTGACGAGGTCGTCGAACTTGTCTTGCTTGAGACCGATCCGCATGTCGAAGGTATAATTCGGAGGTGCAGGACCGTGGAGCTCCCATCCACGAGGGACCTCAACCCAGCCGTGCTTCACGCCGAAGTCATCCCACCTCTTGACCGCGAGGGGCTTGGAGGCGGCGAGGTGGGCGAGCCCGAGGATGAGAGCAGACGACCAGAACATGGCGACGGATCGTTCAAGGTGATCCGGCAGCGAGCATGGCCCTTATGTATGTTCTGGGGAGCCAAGGTCAGCCACCGCAGCCGACTTCCACCAGAAGCACCGCGCTCCGCGGAATCGCATGATGTGCTTCACAGCCGGGGGCGGTTCGATTTGATTGTTGTACGTATGAGCAACGTCGACATGGATGCGACGACATGAGGTGGGTATCTGGTCAATCATGGTCATTAGACCCCGAAGTTGTGTTGGATAGCATGGTTGCGCGGGCTGCATGCGAATGGAGCATGCAAAGAGGGCAGGTCCAGATTGGGATGAGAAAGCTTGGCGACGACGCGGAGAATTGACAACTACAGCTGTGCCCCGATGCCCGGTGCATCCGACCCTCCAAGAGCCCAAACAGCCGTGGGTTTCGAATTCACTGGCCACGCGGCGGATCTGATCGAGAGTACTGCAGAAACATAGCTGCGACATTTTCTAAGCAGCGGATTAGGGGGCAAGGCATGTGAGGCAGGTTCGGAAGCCGATGCTTGAGAAGTTGAAAGAACGGTATCCTTATCACGGTACCTGGGCGCATGTGGATCAGCTGCTTCCTGGACTCTTCACCGAGGGCGCGCCGTGTGCTTGGCGAGAGCCGACTGTGCCAGGCCGATGGAAGTGAAGGAGAGGGCCATCTTCGAATACAAACGGATGCATGCTCAGGGCGTGGTGGTGGGAGTGGACAGGATGGAGCGTGCCTGCAAGCATGCCACCCCCAACTCTTGAACGGTCCGGGGCGCGGGCGCTTGGAGGCGATGAAGCAGTCGATCATCGAGGCGTCGATCTACCCTTGAATTCGTGGTTTACCACACCTTCAGCTACCACCGTAATGTCCATCGTCCATCATCACTCTCAAGCTCATGGCGTCCAAGTTTCAATCATCTGTTTCCAGTCATCATTGAATGTCGTTTTGTGCACCAGCAATGCACTGGGCCTATACGGTAATGGTGAGTCCAACTTAGGTCCAACTAATCGCGTAATGACCAAACCTTCCTATAGCTGCAAATATTGATTCACAGCGAAAGCTCCATTCGGCTATTTTTAGTGAAGATAGGAAGTCCGCTCCTGCCCCGGGCTGACGAGGGCGGTCGAGGGGTGGATGATATACGTTTAGCGGCCCGACAGCGATCCGGGAAGCTATTGAGTTGGAGTCTCCAGGCCTCTTCTAAGTTCACGTGTAGTCGGGCGGCCCGTGAGGCATTCGGCTTTGCGGCAACTCAACATAAGAAAGAGACGAGCTTGATGTCATACCTGTGCGTCCCTCAGCTTCTCGTGACTGCTTCACTCACCGACTGCACACAGGCCCGCTCTTTGAGTAATCGTCTTGCACCAACCTTGGGCTCTAACCGCTACCCTTCTATAGGTGCTTTGGCGCCTCTCCGTTGCCCATAGGTATGTCACGTCCAATTGAGCTATTCGACACAATGGAGCTGAGGGTTAGTTTTGACCTTGCCAGGTGTCAGCTGCACTCCTGACCAAGGTCAAATTTGATCCGTGATCATTCATCGAAGTTAACTAGTGCGACACTTAGGCTTCCCAGATTCCTGTTTATCGCATCACGCGGTAGGCTTTCGGCACAACTGCTCGGAGCCGCAAGGGGTCGAGAAGCCAGGACATCCGTATAAATGCGGCTGCCAGAGGTGGAGGAGGCCTTGAACGGACCGTTCGCAATGATCTGGGGCCTGCTAGTCTCTCTCTTCGCTTCCCTCACAGCTCGTTCTGTGGTCAACGGGCAGACCCCTGCGGGACGTGAGTAGCGCCAAGCAGCTGGTTTACGAAGGACGTATTGACGGCTTCTCGATAGTTGCCCCCAAGGCGTTCCTCAGCCTTCCCCTGGGTACCGTCAAACCTGCGGGTTGGCTGTATGATCAGGTCCGCATGGGTGGACTAACGCATGGCTAGGCAGCTCACCACCTGAACAGCTGGTTGTTCAAACCAATGGATTAGCTGGGCATGAGCGCGATTTCTACAACTAGTAAATCATCTAACGTGTTACATGAGCAATGCTCATTGGTCGCCCTGCCAGTGTCGCTGAAAGTGACTGGATCGGTGGGACTTCTTACTATTCTTCTTTGGAAGAAGGTAAGCCAAGCATGTCCTCTTAGCTCACCGAGCGCTCATACCAAGTTATATTATGTCTAGCTGGAAGCTACTGGTTTGTGAGTATATGAGCTTTCATGTCAACCTATTTGATTGACGTTTTCTGTCTAGAACGGCATGGTCCCCAACGGCGTCCTTCTCGATGATCCCACCATCCAGTCGCAGGTTCAACAGTTCCTCGACTATGTTCTCGATCACCAGGACTCTACTGGATGGCTCGGACCTGAGGTGAACACCACTAAACCGCGCTACCTGTGGGGTCGCTACCCGTTCTTCTTCGGAGCAATCCAGATGGTCGAGGCCGATCCGACGCTGACGGATCGGGTCGTGAGCGCGTTCCACAAGTTCGTTGTGCTCGCGAACTCCATGCTGCACAATGGCGAGGGCCTCGAAGACTGGACCCGCACCCGATGGGAGGATTTCGTCATCGTTCTTCAGTGGTGGGTACATCAGGATACCTTTGATGTATAATCCTCGGAGTCTAATCCCCTCCGCGACCGGGGCCGCAGGCTCTACGATTTCCATCCCGAGGGCAATGAGGACCTTCTCATCGATACTATGAAGCAACTCAAGTACACGGGAGACCCATGGGAGGATGTCTTCAACGAAACCGTTCGTATAATGCAGTCCGTGGTAAGATCGGAGGCTTACTTCTCCGTTAGTATTTCCCAACGACTGCGGTCGAAGACCTCCACAACCCCTTCTCGGTGCTCACATGGCACGGTGTTAACATGGCAGAAGGGCTTAAGGCGCTTCCATCCACATACCGTTTCACGCACAACCAGTCCGGTCGGTATTCGATGTCTAAGATTTCCAATGGTCCATGGACTCACCTAGATTATGAGCAGATCTCGACGCTGCAAGCAAGGGATGGGATCTACTGTTCCAGTACCACGGCCGCCCTTCTGGAATTTACGCTGCCGATGAATACCTTGCGGGACTGGAGGCCGTTCGAGGGTATGTCCACTAACCATCCCCTTTCATTTACGTACAACTGACATCGTGACGTGACCTTACTGTACTGCCGACAGGACGGAACTGTGCCTAGTTGTGGTAAGTGCCAAACTGACATACCCGCCCACCCGATTGGCTGACGATTAAATGCAATAGGAAACAATGTTCTCGTACGTGTTTGAGAGCTAGCATTGCCGCGAGGAGCATGGCTTATAGAATGCCCGGAATCCCAGCGGCTCTTACTTGTACCAAGTCATCGGCGACCCGAAATTTGCGGATAGGGTGAGCAAAGCATAATGGCCACTCACTAGCATGGGCCCTGACATACAGGGCGAATTAGGTTGAACGAATCACATACAACGCACTGCCTGCGACTCTTACCGGAGGTATGTTCTGCTGCGACCCGACCTCACTAGTGAAAGTTGCAACCATGGCTAATCACGTTTTGACTTGGCAGACATGTGGTCGCGCCAGTACCTGCAGCAGCAAAACCAAATCGCTGCCAAGAACATGAATCCGTACGTACCATGCCAAATTCTGCGTCATTTTGGAGCAGTCTATTCATCCCATCCGGAAAACTGTAGGAACCCTTTCCCTAATGATGGGTAAGCCCTTCAACCTTGTGAACCACATGGTTGCCAGAGAGCAGCCAATAACGAATGTCTCGCAGAGCGTACTCTAACGTTTTCGGCTTGGAGCCGAACTACCCGTGAGTACTGCAGTTGGTTTAGCTTCCTGCGCGCTGCGTCTAGGCACAGATGCGGCAGTCATGCTCGGATGCTGTACTGCCTTGACACGACTGGCTACTAATTCGGGACCCTTGCTCATCGTCGCTCATGCAGGTGCTGTACCGTGAACCACCCGCAGGGATGGCCAAAGTTCATCAGCAACTCATTCGTGACGACCCCGGATCAAGCCTCCCTAGTACAGGTCTATCTCGGGCCGTACACCGTCAATACGACGCTCGCTGCTACCGGTGAGTCTGTGCGTCCCCGCATCATCTCATGAGCACGTCATTCGGAATCCTCGTTCCTCGCCATGTTCACGTCTACAAAGCCGAACTGAAGCTAACTTCGCTGGTGTTTCAAAGGGAACAAGGTTTCGGTCTCAGTGGATACGCTGTACCCCTTCAGCGATACGCTCACCACGACGATCAAGGCCGCCAAGGCGTTCACTTACTATGTGCGCATCCCCAGCTGGGTGACCAATGGAACCATCTCGGTCAATGGAGGGCCTGCTAGGCCCGTGTCCCCGACCAACGGCCTTCATGCGGTCTCCGTGCATGCGGGGACCACCAAGTTCACGCTGGACCTCCCCTCAGAGATCACCATCGGTGAGTAATCCCTCTCCCTCTCGGGACTACCACGGTCCGAGGCTCGCTGACACGCTCCCTCTGACCCTCGCCGTCGCCTTCACCCCCGCTCTCACAGAGGAGCGTCCGCACGGCTCGGTCGCCGTGCACCGCGGGCCGCTGCACTACGCGTTCGACATCTCGCGCAGCTCCCGCGTCCTCGCACAGAACGCGCAGCAGCCGCTCGCGGTTGACCTCGAGTTCGACGCGACGGAGACATGGCAGTACGCGATCGACCCCTCGACGCTGACCTTCCACGCCGGCACCCCCGCGGGCAGCCGGCTCCCGTCGCCGGTCTTCGACTCGGGGTTGCCGCCGTTCACGATCAGCGTCGCGGCGTGCCCGATCGACTGGGCGGAAGCGGGGGACACGTTCGCCGCTGCGCCGCCGACGGACCCGGCGTGCACGGGCGCGGTCACCAACATTACGCTCTCGCCGTTCGGGGTGAGTGGACGTTTTGCTTTTCGTTTTCTGGTGGCGGGGAATGGCGGCTGACAGCGATCGGTGACGATGACGACGTTGCGGTGTGTGCACGCAGTCCACGAAGCTTCGCATCGGCGAGTTCCCGACGTTCAAGGCAACCTGAGCACTCGGGTCCGGCAACTTACCAAACCTACACACGGTGGTGGTCGCGAGGCGCAAGGGTCTTCTTCTGGGCAGAGCAATCAATCAGTGGGCGTGTTCGAGCGTCTTTAGGCTGTAGAGATAGGTGTAAGAGGAATTTCGTATGTTGTGAACGAATAGGATATAGTGCTGTATGTTTTATCCTTGCGGAGGAACGCGGTTGTGGCGAGACGCGTCACGACGCGTCCTAACTCGTCTCGGCAAGCTTGGAGGACGCGTTCGAGCCCATATGTGAGCGGTGGCAACCACCAGCGAGTGTCCTTGCGACCTTGCCAGAATTGTAACATCGACGGTGTGAACATGCCTATCGCGTCACTACGGCGTATGAGAGTGGGGGGCTCGCAGGGGAGCTGAGTGGAGGTTGGTAGTGACGCCTCCGAAATGGCCGGAACGGAGGCTGGAGCGCGGGACAGGGGATGATCGGTAGGCGCCTAACAAGGTGCGACGGAGGCCTGGGGCCGGCTGTCCCGGTTGGCTGGTGGGCGGGCTCCTCGCCACCTCTCGTCCAGTGACCCTTACCTCCGCTGCATCTTGTCGACCGACCCGCCTTTCGAACCCCCGTCCAGGGCCCTCTCTTCGACGCTCCCTCTCCCAGCACACTTTCCTCCCCCAACACCCCCTCACCGCAACCCCATGCCCCCACAGCCTGGAGTCTTCCCGGTATCCCATTCCTCATCCCACAAAGTCCGCGCTGGCCAGGCCGTTGAAGTGGCCTCCGTCAACACACTCCATTACGAACAGATTGCAGGGCCCAGCTCACGGCCACACGGTGCGTCTCTCTGATCTTGGGCTCTCCGCTAGTCGAGGATGGCCTCCAACACGCGACCCCGTCTTTAGGTGCTCAGGAAGACCCCAAGAAAGACAAGCGGAGGAAGGAGGTAGTTGGCAAAATCACCAAAGAGATGGCTGAACGAAGAGAAGAGTACGTCTTGGGCATCCTCATACCATCTCATAACGCGCAGGATACTCATCCGTCGCTTCCCTTCCCTTCCATCCCCCTTGGTCTCCCCCAGCATCGGACGGCATTACGCGGAAGCCATCTCCGACCTTCATAGCGTGTCCATCCAGCTCGCTACTCGCCCAGAGACATCTCCCGCATACAATCTCCGCTTATACCCCATCTCCCTCGAGCGCGGCGCGCTCCTCCACTCGATCGAGCTCCAGGAGCGACACGCTCTCTCGATCGTCCAAACTGCATACGATGAAGAACGCGAGCGCGTCGAAGAGGAGTGGAAACGCGGCCGCGACCGCATCCGCGAACGAATGCTCGAGGGCATCGAAGACAGACGGCGACGAGCGCGCGAAGAGAAAGATGGCGAGGGCACGGTTGTCGGTGAGCACCCTTCTTCAACCCTCCAACTGTTTCGTTTATCTTGCAAGTTATGGGCGCTAACTTTACTCCGGCGGCTGTCGCGCCCTCCCGCTCCCAGACGGAGGCGTAGACTCTCAATCCCGCCCACACATCACGCGCAAGCTGCGAAACAAGATGGGCGGCGGCACATCTCCGCCCCCTACGCCTATCCCCGGCGGGCACCCTGCAAACGGGACGGGGGCGCCAAACGGCTCAGGCCCAGTGACCACTGGACCGCTGCTGAACCCGCACTCTCTATCCGTGGACGAGCTTCCGTCCCTGTTCCCGCTGCCACTGATATCCGGGCAGGCAGGCGGAGGCCAGGGATACGGGTACGGCAATGGGGTGAGTGGGGCCGGGAACGGGAGGAGGCGGGCGAAGGGTGGGCGCGAGGCGCAGGCTCCGGGGACGATTGGGAAGGCCCTGAACGCGCTGCACGCGCTGAAGGAGAACGAGTGCGAAGCGGATCTGGGGGAGATCCGCCGGGGGAACAAGCGGCGCAGGGCCGCTGCTGGGGCTCTTGCTGGGAAGGCTTGACACCCCGATTCTTGGGTTGTGTTTGTTGTACGCTGTACGTCCCCCTGATTGTCGTGTCTTCTGCATTTTGGCTGAGGGGAGCAGTCATGTAGACGTAGCGCTATTAGTATTACCCTGCTTTGCTTGCTATCTATTGGGATTTGGAATTGCGGCTCGACCGTCGTTGCGCATCTGTTCTGGTTGACCCTCAAACTCCGGGAACATCGGGATGCTCGTCCGGGCCGGGTCTTACCGCCGCAAGCCGCATTGCGGCCTCTTGGTCCCAGTGTCGGTCCTCCTGGACGCTTATCCACCCTGGACTGATGTTATGCTTCAGAGCTTCCTTTGGCCGATCTATACCTACAGCAAAACGAGAGTGGTCAGATTTCACCAGCTCCCTAGCCACTCAGTCGAATGGTGCAACTTGCAAGGTGAGCGCGGGCATCATGTCTCTTAAAAGTACTGCTAACCTTACCACCTTCGTTCACGCCTATCGACTACGCTCGAGTCATGCTGTCGAACGGACAGTCGACCCAAGTTGAAGTGGAGCTGTCTGGTATCCTCACCCGCTCGAGGCGTGTTCCATCCCCTCCACGGCGACATGTGAGATGTTGACCCCCTCTGCTTCTGGCGCCTTTTCCCAGCTCGCAGTAGAGCGCTGGTCAATAGCTGGACATGGTAGGAAAAGGATTTCCTGCATGACTGGGAGGTTGTCCCTCTAACCTCGGCAGCACCACCGTTATGCCTTCCCCAACTCTCTACCCCTCGACCTGCACCAGGAGAATGATCCTGGAATCTCTGATAGGGGCGTGTGACTCCTCAGGTCGACTCTCCAGTGACAGGAAAGCTACTGACTTTGGATCCCATGCAGGTACCACCCTGACGATCAGTGGTATTGAGACCTATGTTCCGACTGGGGAGAACCCTAAAGACAAGATCGTCCTTTTCTTCACTGACGGGTTTGGCCTCAAGCTCGAGAACAACAAAGTAGGCTTACCCATTTCTCCCAGACCGACCGAGGGTAAACTAAACGCGCTCTGACCACAGCTCCTCGCAGATGACTTCCCGCGGAACGGCTTCAAAGTAGTCATGCCCGATCTCTTCGACAACGACCCGGCCCCCCTCACGGCTTCAACCCAGGCACGAACATCAACATCATGGAGTGGTTCGGCAAGCACTCCTTCACGCGTGCGAACGAAATCGTGCACGCCATGCTCGACGTGCTCAAGACCGACGGCGTGACCACGTTCGGCTCGCTCGGGTACTGCTACGGCCGCCGCCTCTGCTTCGACCTCGCGTTGACCGGCGACATGCACGTCGTCGCGGCGTCGTACCCGTCCGGTCTCCAAGTGCCCGCAGACCTCATCAAGTACATCGAGGCATCCAAGGTGCCGCTCCTCATCAACCCGTGCGAAGACGACCAAATGTTCCCCCGTTGAGACGCAGAAGGTCGCGGACGAGATCTTGGGCGACGACAAGTTCGTGCCGGGGTACTTGCGAACGTACTGACTGGGTTGTGGACACGGCTTCACGGTCCGTGGTGATTTGGTCAGTGGCTCTGCGACGCGTGTGCGAATTTAAACGTGAGGCTTACCATGTTCAAATGTTCATCTATTATAGAGCAAGCCCGAAGTCAAGGCAGGCAAGGAGGGTGCCTTTAAGGCCTCAGTTGAGTGGCTCCAGAAGTATCTTTAATCGTGCCTGCGTCCGGCGCGGTAGGTAACATCGACAACCGTGTATAATATATTATGGGTTATGTGCCCTGAGCCATCCTGCAGTCCGTCTCTCGGCCTGACCGTTGGTACTCCCAGCAACAGAGCTTGAAACCATGACGGACACCATTCCCTGACCCAGCTGGCACCCTACGGATCTGCCTTGCAAATAAACAGCTCAGGTGTTAGATCACTGTGCTGTGATTCTTTGAGCCTTTCGGCTGCGTCTTCTGGTCGGATTTCTTCCGCGGGCTGTTGGTCCGTGTTTTCGCCCGTGCTTGCTGTTATGTAGATAATGAGTCCAGATCTCGCTGCACGAGGAAGGGGCTGGGAGGATTCGCGTCGAGTCGTACGTACAGTTTACCTCTCTGTCGTGAATTCAATCAAGCGTCTTGGGGCACAACCCAGGGAACAGACGTACTGTTTGTTTAGTGTTTGCAAGTCTGCTTCGAGTTCTTTTGGGAGTGTGGGGGTAGGGTTGCAGTTCATCAGTATACGCAATATACGCTGTAGGTGACTGACACTCAGGAATTGTGGTGAATGGGGCAGGTTAGTTGTCTACGATATGTACGTACTTTATATCTGTACTCTTCTGTACTCTGACAGGATACTCCAGATTGTGATTGCGCCTAGCGAGTGCACGGGCCCAATGCCCGGCCACAGCTCTACTGATACTACTTACATTTTCCCCGGATATCCGAGCTCACTGGACCGCTGACCATATGCATTAAGACAGGTAATGGCACAGGTATATGGAGGAGGTACTCTCCCTAACGCGCGCACGTCGCACTGCCCGATGCTCGCGGCATGGTGGCATGGTATGCAGCGCTTACTTTCTCGTCATGCGTACCAACATTCCTGTCAAGAACTCTATTCGGATGCGACGGTAGGGACGCCGACATGTCCGGAATATTTGGAAAGCTGTCCCCAGGACCGGTACCCGCAAGAGCGCTTGGCATGCGAGTAGCCTGTGCCCAGTTCGCGGAGGTTTAGAACAGGCGCGGGGAGGCAGCCAGTGATTGGGCTGTACGGGCGGGAGAAGAAGAAACGTAGGCGAAACGGCGAAAAGGATCCTAGTGGAAGGAAAAGCACGTTGTAGAAGGGCGCAAGGAGAGTTGGCTGGGCGAGTGGAACCGGAATAAGGTGAGTGGTGGCTGCGCAAGGCGTTCCCTTGTCAGCAGAGTTGGAATCAGGGTTTGGCATCTTATTCCCGCCTCATCCGTCATGGAGTCCCTCCAAGGACCTATCTGCTTTTGTATCACAACCTGAACGTCTCCACCACCCTTGTATCGCCATTCCCTCCCTCCCGTATCCTCTGCTCATGGTTCTGACCCAACATGTCCCAGTCTGAAGACATGCCGCCTCCCTCATGGCGGGCCCTTGCCTCTGCCGCCTCGCGCTCTATCAAGGGATACATTGCGCAGCAGCGCGAGCTCAAGCAAGCATATCCATCGTCGCGCAATATCGCCCCTCCCAATGCAGAGGCGACGAAGAAGCAGTCGTGGAGTCAATGGGCAGGTCAGAAGCTTCGACGCGGAAGTCAGGGAGAGTACGATCCTAGCGGTGACCGGCTCTCGTTATTCCCCGGTTGGGCTGTGAGGAGATATCATGAGCCCCCAAAGGGCTCCACAGATGGTGAGGGTTCGTTTGCTTATGTTGTGCCTCGCGGAAACCTCTTCATCGGAAGCACTCCTAGCATCGTCCATTGCCGCTGGTGCGCTGAAGGTCCCGTGCTAATATTCGTGCAGATACACCTTTCGACATCGACGTATTCGTTTCTGGCTATGCATCTAAACTCACTGGCGTCGGCTTCAACACTCGTGCGGGCAGAACATTCCTTCGCTTAGCAAAGAGTAAGTGAATCTACTTGGTGCAGTCTCTACGCCAACACCATCGTGCACAGGTTTCGCTGCTCTACCGAAGCTACCCAACACAGGTATGAGCAAATCCACCGAAGACCTGTTAGCAGGCACGTCCCTGCCTCCGCTCCCCGACGAGATCACCGAGGAGTCCGAAATGCAACTCCTAGAAGACAAGCTCCGTCGATTACAGCAGGACGCGCGCGGCATTGAAAGTACGCGTCCTCAGCTCGACGAGCAATCCATGTTATCAAACGACTCGTCGACTTCGTGTCCCTCGTCCATCGCTCCTTTGTACAACCCTGGCACCGCCGGTCAAGGCGAGGCACAAACCCCTAGTCCAATCAACGCAGGCACTCCTACTGAGTTGCGGCGGTGGCACGCGAACCTGGAAGAGCGGCTCCACCCCTTCTGGTCTTCAGTACTGTCGAACCGCATCGTTCGCATCTCGCTGTACGCCACCGATCCGTCCTTGTACAATTCGGATGACAGACGGACGGACGAATCCTCGTCGTCGCAAGGCTCGGTTGCGCCGGAGAAGCAGCCCATTGACACGCGCGAGGTTATTACGGCCGTAGATGGCTCGTTCCAGCTCAAGTTCTCTGTCCCGTGGGCCACTATGTGCGTGCACCCCGCAGCGTTGCAGTTTGCTTTCGGGGGCGCCGACCTGGAGCAAGAGATGTTTATCGTCGCGGAGCTGCTCGCACCTCCCTCCCCCGGTCCCGCGACTCCTGCGGCGCAGTACCCGTACGCTCAATACCAGCCTCGACAGGCCCGTCCGGCTGCACCCCCCAACCCAGTGTCGACCGTGTCGACCGCCACAGCTATCTCCGTTCCTCTCACTCACTCTTCTGTACGCGTTATCTCGGACATTGACGATACCGTTAAGCTGTCTGGGATACTTGCCGGAGCCCGCGCGGTCTTCCGTAATGTGTTCGTGAAGGACCTTCGCGATAGCGTTATCCGCGGCATGGGGGAATGGTACACAGGCATGTGGAAGCGTGGCGTTCGGTTCCATTACGTCGTAAGTCCTCGCCTCATGTAGAATGGTTCCCAAGTCTAAACGCCTATCTGCAGAGTAATGGGCCTTTCGAGCTCCTTCCGGTCGTGAACGCTTTCCTCCAGCTGTCCCAGCTGCCCCCAGGCTCCGTCCGACTTCGGTCGTACGGCGGCCGCTCGCTCTTCAACGGGCTGCTCTCGGCCCCGGCGATGCGGAAGCGCAGCGCGGTCGTCGACGTGCTCAACAACTTCCCCGACGCGCGTTTCTTCCTCGTCGGCGACTCGGGCGAACAGGACCTCGAGCTCTACGCGGAGACCGCACGCGAGCGACCGGACCAGATCCTCGCTATCTTCATCCGGGACGCGAGCGCGCGGGACAACGACGCGATGCGCCCGCTCGACGACCCCACTGGCGCGGACGCGGTCTGGTGGGCCACATGTCAAGCTGGGGCCACGACCCCCGGATCGGCGACCTCCCAGACAAACGGCGGCTTCGCGCCATCCGCTTCAGAGCGCACGTATTCGAGACAACCGTCGCGCTCCATGTCGGAGGCGACCCCCATTTCGCCGCCTGCTGTTCTCTCGAAGGCGGCACGCTCGCTGTCTGGCCTGGACCTCAGCGCTTTATCGCGCAACTCGAGCGGCTCATCGTCGCCTAATTATTTCAACTCGACGCCACGCTCGTATTCGCCTGTCACGGAGGAGCCGCCACGGCACCCCACGATGACGACAGCGGCTAATGAGAAGTCGTGGCCCCCGCCGGGGTTCAGTAGACCGCCGCCGGGGTCGCAGGCAGAGCGGAGGCAGAATAGGTGGTCGCAGCCGGCGCCGTCGCCGACTACCTGGCCTGATGCTGAGAGCGAGAGGAAGCGGTTCGACATGCAAACGAGGGTGTGGAAGGCACGGCTGGACGTTCCGCCACAGATACCTTTGCGCATGTTCCGGGAGCCGGAGGAGTGCGTCGAGGTGAAAGATATTCTGGACAGGCTGCAGCTGCGCAGGCGGTGACTTTGTTCCGTTTGGTTTTTGTTGCTTGGGTGGTCATGTACACTTCCTCCTCACGATTTGCTGTGGACACCCTCACTCAGTATTTTACCGTCTCATTCCTCCCCTCAACGTTCCATGTCGCTGTACGAGTCTGGTCACAATGTACATCCTGTACACATACCGTAGCATACCATAGTAGAGATAATACATTAGGATACGGGTATAGGTTGCGAGGGCTGTTCGGAGCTCTTCGCCAACGTGGTCAAATGGGACTCGATGTCTGCCAACATCTGCACCATCTCCTACAAAGCCAGGCCACGCGTGTCAGTCTCACTCCCACCGTGTGTGACGTGGATACAAGCCTGCAAAACACACCTGATTATTTGGCTCGAAAGATAGGCCGAGCTGGATGGCCTCCTTGGCTTCGTGATACTTGTTGAGCTTCATGAGGGAGCGGGCCTTGCGGAAGTGGCCCTTGCTCCAGGGCCGCTTGAGGGTGATGACGGTCTCGGCGTCGACCAGCGCGCTGAGGAAGTCGCCGGCCTCGAAGAAGGCGGCGGAGCGGTTGGAGAGGATCATGGAGAGCTCTTCGCGCATGAGCTGCTGTGCCTCCCACGGTGGTCGTTGTACGGCGATGCTCGCGGCCATGGTGTACCGCTGCAGAGCTTGTACATGCATGCCGTTCTTAAACATTGTCTAAGGACGCAGATACCTCAATGCGATACGATGGGCGAGAAGTGAGAGCGGACGTACGTTCCCCTCATCCTTTGTGTTGTTCACGGCAGCAGAGAGGTTCTGGGAGACGACTTGCGGAGGAGGGGGACAGCGGAGGTTGGGGTTCGCGACGAGTATGCGCGAGAGGCGGTTGAGGGCGCGGTAGTCAACATTGCACAGTGTGCACTTCTCCTGCTTGTGGGGGCCGCAGAGCACGATGGCATTCTCTGGGGGTCCAAGAGCGAGTTGGACGGGGCGGAAGCTCTCTTCGATGAGAGCCTGCATGAGCGGGTCGGGGGGGCGCATCACCATCTGCTGTTGCTGTTGCTGCTGCTGCATCATTTGGGGGGGAGGCCCATGGGAGTGGGTGGGCTGTCCGGGGCCGTGCGAGTGCTCGTGCGACATGGCTGGAGAGGAGGGAGACGGAGAAAGCGAAAGGAATAAAGATGACGGTGTAAGTGGAAGCAGACCTGGGGAAGTGGACCAGTGCTCGCTGTGAGCGCCTGTCAATGCATGCGGGAACAGCGGGCCGAGCCGCCTGCCACGTCGCGAGATATGCTTAGCGCCGGCGGCTGTGAACATCGCCGGGAGGCAGGGTTCTGGCAGGTGCTGACGTAAGCTGGGGCCGAGTTTGTAAGCGGGGAGGGCGTGGGGGAAAATTCTCACTCGCCTTTGTGGTGGACCATCACCGTCTCGACTGTTACCTCAACGCTCTATAGACAAAAATCTCGACGATTTCTCATATCCTCGTCTCTTCGTCCTTTCTCTTCACTTCCATCCCTTTAATATGTCCAATGGAATTGTAAACGGTACCGGATTGGAGAATCAGTTTGGTCAGTCCTCTCTCTCGCCCCCATCCCCCAGTCCCCACGGTGCTCACCTGCGGATAATCTCCGTTCCCCCAGCCTCTCTCGGTATCGACGGCGTAAAATCAGCGTATGTTCCCCCTCATTTGAGGAATTCGCAGCGGGCTGCCTCCAACCCGCCGACTCCTTCGAACGGGTATGTCCCGCATCCTTGCGACGTGTCTCCATTTTTCTCACATGGCGCCCACAGGAACGGCTGGAACGACTCCCGCTCTTCCACTCCTTCCTTCCGCGGCGGTTACGGCGGGAACAGGGGAGAGGGCGGTGGCTTTGGCAGCGGCGGACGCAGCTTCTCTAGCTACGGTGGCCGCGGTGGTGGCCCTGGCGGTGGCGATCGTTCCCACATTAACGGATGGCACGCCAATGGCGGCCCCCGTGGCGGCGACCGTGACAATGCCAATGCCCGCGAGACCTTTGGATACGGTGTTTGGCGCGACGGCAAGCACATCGCCGGCGGTCGCAACATGCGTATGGAGAAGGAGCTTTTCGGCGACGAGAATGACCCCTCCAAGCAGCACACCGGTATCAACTTCGAGAAGTACGATGACATCCCCGTCGAGGCTACTGGTGCTGGTGTGCCAGATCCCGTAGTCGCGTTTACGAACCCCCCTTTGGATCCGGTGCTCCTCGAGAACATCGGCTACGCTCGTTACGCTACTCCCACCCCAGTCCAAAAGTACTCGATCCCCATCGTCGCCGCTGGTAGAGACCTGATGGCTTGTGCCCAGGCATGTTTGCATTTCCTCCTCCGCAAATTTTATTCTGATTTGTCATTGCAGACGGGTTCTGGGAAAACAGGCGGCTTCCTGTTCCCTATCCTCTCGGAATCCTTCGCTACTGGACCCCTCGCGCCCCCTATCGACCAAAGCGCGAACGCTGGCTATGGTCGCAGCCGCAAGGCCTGTCCGACTGCACTCATCCTTGCACCTACCCGTGAGCTGGTCAGCCAGATTCACGACGAAGCGCGCAAGTTCTGCTACCGCTCTTGGGTCCGCCCTGCTGTCGTCTACGGTGGTGCCGATATCAACCAGCAGCTCCGGCAGATCGAACGCGGATGCGACCTCCTTAGCGCTACTCCTGGTCGTCTCGTGGATCTGATCGAGCGTGGGCGTATCAGCCTCGCTAACATCCGGTACCTTGTCCTCGATGAGGCCGACCGCATGCTTGACATGGGTTTCGAGCCCCAGATCCGTCGCATTGTTCAGGGCGAGGACATGCCTGGCGTACAGGAGCGCCAGACGCTCATGTTCTCCGCCACGTTCCCCCGCGATATCCAGATCCTCGCGCGCGACTTCATGAAGGATTACGTCTTTCTCTCCGTTGGCCGCGTTGGCTCCACCTCCGAGAACATCACCCAGAGGATCGAGTATGTCGAGGACCAGGACAAGCGCTCTGTTTTGCTCGATGTGCTGCAGGCGCACGGCACTGGTCTCACTCTCGTGTTCGTGGAGACTAAGCGCATGGCCGACATGCTTTCTGACTTCCTCTTGGGCAACAACATGCCCGCGACTTCCATCCATGGTGACCGTACGCAGCGCGAGCGTGAAACGGCCCTTCAGACCTTCCGGACTGGCCGTACTCCCATCCTCGTCGCGACCGCTGTTGCAGCTCGTGGTCTCGATATTCCCAACGTGACCCATGTCATCAACTATGACCTGCCTTCCGACATCGACGACTATGTCCACCGTATCGGTCGTACTGGTCGTGCTGGTAACGTTGGTACTGCCACTGCCTTCTTCAACAGGGGCAACCGCAACATCGTTCGTGACCTCCTGGAGCTTCTCCGTGAGGCTAACCAGGAGATCCCTGGCTGGCTTGACACCGTCGCTCATGAGAATTCCTTTGGAGGCGGATACCGCGGCCGTGGTGGTCGTGGAGGCGGTCGCGGTCGTGGCGGAGGAAACCGTGACTACCGTCAGGGTGGTGGAGGTGGTGGCTACGGTGGTGGTCACCGCGGCGGAGGAGGTGGAGGCGGAGGCTTCGGTGGCCCCCAGTACGGTGGCTACGGCGGTGGAGGTCAAGGGGGTGGCTACGGTGGAGGAAGCTACGGCGGAGGTGGTGGAGGTGGTAGCTGGTGGTAAACTCCTTTTCGGCTGGCGACGCCCCGACAACCTTTCTCCAGACTCAAATATTCCCGTTGTCGATCTCGTCTTCTCGACTCCCGACATATGCCCCATTCTTATGCCCTTACCCATGCCATCGACTCTGGCCTCAAGCCCTGATTTCGTCGACTCGCTTAAACTATCCGTACTCCCATTCCGGCTCTCATTCCGATTCACGACATGCGCTGCTCTCACATCATTCACGCTCTCGCACGTCTCGTTGCAACTCATCTGCTCATCGACTATCGTAAGGCCCTACTAATATCGTCTGTTTCAATACTCGGCAGGCGCTACCCCGCCATATCATTATTGCAGCATCCCTCCCCATAGATGTTTCCGGGGCCTGTCACTCCCAGCATGAGCAGAACTAATGTCTACCTTCGTTTCGCGATACCCTGACTTATTGCGACGCGCAGTCGGACATTTACTATATCCTAGCATCACGAGACAATCTGTTAGAGCATCGCACATCTTGTACCGTAGTCTAGCATCTTCTATATCGAGGCACCTCTGGTCGTTGTAAATACATGGGTTCATAGACCAATCTTCAATCATCCAGTTCAATCTTTGCGCGGTGTGCAGAGTCTGTGTAATACAGAATAGGCGATCGTAAAAGTCCTTGACTAAGCAGAGCTCGAAACCTCTGCTTAGCATACCACTGGGAGATGTACGGAAAGACTGTAGTAAATGGCCATTGATCGATTCAATCGAAGTCGTTGATTCGTTGAATTTTAGAGAGGGGGAGGCACTTGAAACTTGTGCTCGAAAAAGAGCGTGAATATGCGGTGGCTGAGCCGGGGCGGAGCGATCACTTCTCAGCCGACCTGGTCTTTCTTCCTCCCATCCAGCATTCGCATTCGGTCTGCGTGGCACACGTACACACACTCGCTTGCGCTTTCCTGAATATACACTCTAGCTTGAACCTCTCTACGCACTCGTCTGAGCTGGACAGCACCGAAAGCAGTACCATATCGACTGACAGCAAGCACACACGATCTCGAAAAGAAGCAGCCCGAAGGAAGGACAGCGAGCCAGCTAAACCATCGAAATCCAAATTCCACGTAAGCCCCTCCCATCGCGCAGAATCTGGCCCGCGGACAGCTCAGAGCTTACCCCGCCCGCCGCCTCCCCTGCGTGTCGTTGTGCTGACTGCCCGGCCCAGTCCGAGCACGCCATGTACCGTCCGCCGTCACCGACCTTCGACGCCCCCGAGCTCCCGGCCCCGCTCCGCCGAGTCAAGCCGCTCCCGAAGCGTAGGCGCACGTCCGACCCCACCCCGCACGACCGCGACGACGAGGGGCTCGGGCTCGGGTCCCCGGCGGGCGCAACGACGCCCGGGCACTCACACGACGACGGCCAGGAGCACTCTGGCTCGGCGCCTGGGACCCCGGACCCGACGCTTGCGGCGCAGGCGGTGCTCGAGGCGTACTACATGCCCGTCTTGGGTGGGGTCCCGGAGCTCTTCAAGCACTCGCACTCGCACACGGGCAGCCCGGACGGCGACGCTGACTCCCGCACGTCGACGCCCATCTCCATCGATCTCAGCGCGGCGCTCGCCGCCGGGCTCGGGTACGGCAGCCTTGGCGGCTTCGGCGGCGCTGCGGGAACCACGGCTAGCGGGGGCGGCGGCATCGGCGGAGGAGGAGCGGGAGCGGGCGGAGACGGGCAGGAGGACGAGGACGGGGAGGGCGGGGATTATGTGGACCACCTGCAGCAGCCGGGGAACACGAAGAAGAGGAAGGTGCCCGCGAACATGTCTGGGTCCGCGCACGGGCACGATGCGGGCTCGGGCGGGTCGGGCGCCGAGGACGACGGCGCGGACAGGGACCGCGACCGCGAACGCGACAGGGACCGGGCGGTGCCCACCGGGCGCGAGCGCGATGCGGATGCCATCGCGGGGGGACTAGGGGGAGGTAGGCTTGGAGGAGGCGGGGGCGGGGCGGGGGCACAGTTGCAGCTCGCGCTGGCGGGGAAGAAGGGACGGCTGTCGCGTGCGACGCTTGCGGGGCTCCAGCATAAGGAAGTGCTGAGGAGCCGGAAGCGGCAGCTCGCTGCAGTCATCGCGACGCTCTCGCACGGGGACACGCTCGCGCTCGACCATGCGTTGTCCGCAAGCCACATCTTCCTGCAGGCGAACACGCGGGTGCGCTTCTCGCGGCGGCGCGCTGCACGGCTCACTCGGGCGTTGAAAGCGTATGCGTCGGCGCATCCTCCCAGAGAGGGTGAAGGTGAACAGGAGGGTAAAGAGGGCGAAGTGCCGTCATCCGGATTCACTTTCGTGTTTCACAGTGCTAGTGAGTGGCGGGTCTGCTCTCGACTGACACTCTGACCAAATCATCCTCACGCCGTACGAAGCATCAGATCGGCTAGTCGCGACGAAAGAAGAGGTCGCTGACCTGCATGGCCGATTCGAGGCGGAGCTCGCACGGCAAGCTGCCAAGGCGGCAGAGGCAGCGAGGCAGGCTGCGGCATCGCTCAATGGACCCGTCGCGAAGCGCACGAGCGGCACGAAGCAGGCTGCGGGTGCTACTACGGGGAAGGGGCCTGACCCAAAGAATGCACTCGAGCAGTCTTTGCTTGGAAACAAGGGTAGCAAAGGCGGTAAGAAGAAGAAACGGTCTGCGCTGGCCAACGCTTCGAACCCGCATCACCTCCGGAACTACGTACCCTCGCGGCTGCCGCACAGCGGGCCCCCAAACGCGCAGCAGGCGGTGCAAAACGCACAGAACCTGCTCACCCCTCTGCCCCTGCGGTTTCTGTCCGCGGAGATCCCGCCGCGGCGGAGGAAGAAGTCGGAGGCGAGCGTGACGCCAGTGGCGACAACGCTGACGAACCCTGCGGACGAGTGGATCTGCCCGTTCTGCGAATACCAGCTGTTCTACGGGGACGACCAGAGCTACAACCGTGCGGTGCGGAACCGGAAGAAGATCCTGCGTCGGCGGCGGCGCGCCAGGGAGCGTGCTGCTGCAGCCGCGAGCGGGGTCGCCCCCGCGGCGACGGCGGACAACGTGCAGGAGGATGACGTACAGGCTGGCTTCGAGAGCCCCGCGTCGCTCCCGATGGCGAAGGTGACATCGCCTGCGGCTGGCAAACAGGCAAAGTGGAAGGAGGGTGATAGAGGGGGCCATGGGGTGGCGGCGCAAGGATGATGCATGATTGCATTGCGGGGAGGAGTTGGAAGGGGGAGTACAGTCGGACAGTGTGTGCACGGTTGATGGTCTTGTAGGCTTACACCGGCACACATACATGTCGTTGGATATGCACACTCGTTTGGACTGGTTGAGAGCAGATGCGGTGGGGTTTGAGGCCAGAGAGGGCGGATTGAGGGCGAGTGATCGACCATCTGAGAGGGAATCTATGCGTGGTCGTGCCTGGAGATTGCGATGCATCTGCGCAAGTGGATGTGATCTGGGCCCGCATCTGGGGATGGGCGCTTCTGCGCTGCATTCATGAGGGCGATCACGTGGCGCGCGAGTAGGTTGGCAGCTTCTCCGATTCGCAAGTTTATGTCCGACTCCAGCGCCGTTCGTCCCCTCCAGCCCGACGTCCGACGCTGTGAGTCTGTCCCTCCTCTCTCTCCGCGCACTCCCCCAGGGCGCGCACATATGCGCATACAGTCGCACTGACTCCCCCCTCCGTTATGCAGCCAGAATCCATCTCCAGCATCCACCGCAGCCGGGCGTTTCCCGCAGCCCTGTCCGCCCCGACTTTACCTTCTCGCCAAAACTCTCATAAACGTCTCAACCCACAACCAACCGGGCCCACAACAGCCCGCCTCGCTTACCTGCAACATTATTTCAGCCTAGCACCGGGTCGGTCAGGACAATGTAGGTTGTTTTCGGTCCTTACTTTCGAAATGTCATAGCATACGCGATGATGTCCGTGGCGGACTGGCGAGAGATCTCTCGATCATCGTTGGCCTACCATCATGCATCATCCCAGCCCTTCTTCCTACCCCGCATACAGACGGGCGGTGATTTCTCCCGTCCCGTATGCCGGCCTCGGGTCGTATCTTGTCTTCTTCCTTGACCACTGTCTATGTACACCCACCACTTTCTAACGCGCCTTCGCCCCTCTCCATGCGCCTCTGACGAGCTTGAGCCTTCTTCCGCATGCCTCCCTATCCCAACGCCTATCATGAACACGCCCGGCCCTCTTCCACATCCCAAAATACGGTCGCTGATCCTCCTCCACGTTCCAGCGTAGGCCCCACGACCTCTTACTCAACCCTCGGCCACGCTCTCGCGCCTGACGCCTCCAGAGCCCTCGACCCGCACTACTATCGACAGGCTTCTTCCCATCCTTCCCGACCCCCATCTCAAATGACCTCCGACAGCCGGTACATGTACCACCCCCAAGAGGTTCCCCCTGCTCACTCTTATCCTTACCCCTCTTATCCTGCGGCTCCTCCGTACGAGAATGGGCAGTACGCTCAAGGCTCTTCCCGCCAGCCCGTACGCTCTCCTCCTCCCGCCCCACCTCCAACATACCCCTCTCAACCTGGATATCCCCCACAAAGCTATGCCCCACCACCCCCTCAGCACCCACAATGGTCAGGCGAGTGGAATCAATATGGCGTCCCGTATCCGGCCGCTCCCCAGCAGGCCGGCCAACCATCTTACCCGCCTCCTGCTGGCGCACGGCCGGATCTCTCCCCGGGGACGCCAAATGACGATCGCCGTTACTTGCAAGCACCTCCGCGGGCAGAACCGCGAAGGACAGAAGACCGACCGCCCCCGCGGCCGGAGGCGGCACCCCCACCATCTGCCCCAGTACGTAAAACGCGCGAAGAGCCCGCTGCCCCTCCGCCCGCTCCCGCGCCTGCACCCCCAGCCCCCGTGCCAATACCGGCATCGCAGGGCCCGCCGCCTCCCCAGACACCACAGGCTCCACCTGTCATCAGTGCACCCCCCATCGGCATCGATTTTATGAAGGTGTGTGGCCTTGTCGTTGCTCCTCATTTACCTACCAACAACGTCTTTCCGCGCTTAGTTGCTGGAGTCTTACCGACTCATTATGGACACGACGACCGCCATCCAATATGAGGCGACTCCAGCTCGGCCACCTCCAGCCCCAGAGGCACTGGAGCGCATGCTCCAGGCGGCGTCGTACGGCGCGCAAGTGCTAGATGCCGCCGCAAAACGCATCATCCCCGAGCCGC
The DNA here is from genome assembly GCA_022814645.1 of Ganoderma meredithae. Classification (NCBI taxonomy): domain Eukaryota; kingdom Fungi; phylum Basidiomycota; class Agaricomycetes; order Polyporales; family Polyporaceae; genus Ganoderma; species Ganoderma meredithae. The sequence continues at coordinate 47,046 of JAKLMY010000084.1, read as the reverse complement.
CTCGACCATCCGTGGATCGACCCCCGGAAGAGAGTGAGGGAGACGCTGCAGCAGCCCGCGGCCGACCGGTACGTCACGTCTGTCTGCCGTCTGCCTGTCGCGACGTCTGTTTCCGGGTTCTGACCTTCTGCGTTCTGCGTTCTCTTCGGGTGCCCGCGCGGACGGCGATGCAGTCCGAGAACCCGCCCGCAACCGAAGGACAGACGTGTCTGGGGTGCAGCGCCACCTCGACGCCGGAATGGCGGAGGGGCCCAATGGGTTAGTTGTCTTTGCCTCGAGATCGCGCCGCATCTGGCTGACAGGAGAGCTTGCCGCAACGCTGACACGGACGTCCTTCTCTTCGGCTCTAGGTCCGCGCACGCTGTGCAACGCTTGCGGTCTCGTGTACGCCAAACTGGTGAGTGGCATCTCGCCCCACCATGATGTATTGCGCTCACGCAACGTCATCCCTTCAACGCTATCGCCTTTTACGTTTTTGATTGTTGCGGTGATGTCGTGGTTGCCCTCCTCTCTCCCGCCGCCCTTCTCTCGCAACGCGACGTTCGGGTTGCCCGCGTCTTGTTGGGCAGATCAAGAAGCGCAACCGGGATGGCACCGGTCGCGGTCGCGGGAAGAACCAGAACAACGCTCAGAATGCCGGTCAGAGCGCGCACCAGGCTGCCATGGACGACCCCGGGGCGCAGTCGAGCAGCGACGAAGACTCATACGGCTCCCAGCAGGATCGAAGGAGCGATGCTGGGTACCATGGCGGGAGATAGTGTTCGGGGCCCAGAAGCTCCAGCTCAATGGTGAATATGTTGCTTTCCTCTTGTCTTTTGTTCTCGCCCTCCTTCCCCCCTTTTGTTCTTGCTGTTCGCGCTGTTTTTTTTTGTTTTCCCCGGTTTTATGGTTAATCGGTGAGCTCTCTATTCCTACCATGTATTTGCGCCCCTCAGTCCGTTTGTGATCTGTATTCCTCCCTCCTCCGGCCTCCTCCTCCGGCCTCCTCCTCCTTCCCCTCCCCTCCCACCTTGCTTCCCGTCCTCCTACTTGTTCCCCCCAGCTTGGTCATGGTTCCCGCTTTGTGGCTTATGCTACTTTAGTGTCTACCCTCTCCCACGCGTGTACCATTCACGTGTAATATCTTTACGCCTGCTGCACGCCGATGTATGTAGGTGTCCGACCTCCGCGATCCACCTCCCCGCTCACCCGGTCCGAGCCATACGGTCCTTGGTCAGCCCCTCGAGCCCTTAAATTTCCCATGCATCGGTCGAGACCCCGTGCACGCCATGTGCTCCGCTCCCGTGAAGACGAGTGAATAGACTCAATGGGAAAGTCAACGGGAGATCTGATGGATTATCGGCCGTTCTCACCCAGTCTCCTGGCCTGCCTCGTCAACGTTCATCCGCGAGCAGCAATCGTCATCGTCATTGTCCCAAGGGCGGAATTCCTTGGAGGCGTCGTCGCCCCTCTCATTCTCATTTGTTTCCTGATTCCCGAGTTCAGGGTGGAAGGCTGGCGGGGGAGTCGTCCCTTTTCGCATTGATGTTGCGCTTCTTCTCTTCATCCCTGCAGATCATCCCATCCGACGTGTACAGGACCCGCGTCCGCATATCGATGGTCTTCGCGGATGTTCTGAACGGTCTGCCACGCCCGCCGTGCGCCGGTAAGTCGACCTTGCGGATAGTGGATGCGCATTTAAACACATGTTTTTCCAGTTCGACCTTCGACCTTCGAATTCACTACTCACAGCTGCCGTATAACTCATGGAGAGTGGGGCTGCGACCGCCGTGGCCCGTGAGGTTCGCTGGTGCTTCTAGTGGCCGCGCTCCGCGCCACCAGACTTGCAACGAGCCTCATTCAACCTTGTCCAACAGGCTATGGCGCCGGGAGTATCCTCTTCCCGCTGGTTCGTGGATACATGGCCATTATTGTATACGCCGTCAAACCAACACCGGGATCGATGTCTGCGCCAATTTCTGGGCGAGGTCGTATGACGTGAGTGTTTGGGTTCTGCGAGTTTATCTGTTCGGGGTGTTCACACATTTGCTGCCTGTCCAATAGGCGCGGCCATCACCTGTTGTGGAGGCAAGGCGAAATGCCGTACGGCTACACGTCTATTGGCTCCACCGCAGGCCACCCGATATTGACGCACGGATGGCTAGGTTACTGGACGTGGGCCACAGTTGAGCACCGTCGCCTCACTCGCATGGCTGCGGAACTGCAACCTGTCGTGGCTCGGACATTGCAGGGGGGGCTGATTGCGCCTGCGTTGTTGCCGGTGGCCGTCGCCCATGAAGGAGCCCGGCTTGGAATGTTGCAATGCATCATGGGACGTCCGCATGGCCATTGGTCCAGCGTCCAAGCAGTTGGCCACACGCTTCTCGGAAATTCACGATGTAGCGCACCCGCGGCGCCCTGCTCGTGTTCGTCGTCAACATCAGACGCAAGTCCCAAGGAAGCTTCGGCGCAGCCTGTTGGTTGCCTTCTAAGACCGCGATATATATGCGCCACACTCAATCACAATGCGTATTCATTTCAGGCATCGCCCCGCCCTACATTGCAAGGATGGAGAGGAAGAAGCTGTCGGTGCGGCAGACGTCTGCCTCGGGAGCTCACTTGCCCGTGCCGACCCGCTGCTACCGCATATAGTCCGCGAGCGTCTGGCTCGGCGACGGCATGGGAGCACCTGTCACGGCGTGAAGGGATGGCTATGGGCTCGATGCGACGAATTTACGTATCGACGGCTTCCGGCGGGCGCCACACGTGCTTCCTTCTTCTCTGCGCAAAATGGCAGCACTCTTCCCGAATCTGCTTCGCGTGCGCAGCATCTTCTCGCCCCGAAGCCTTCGCCAGGCTGTCCTTACGTGGATCGCACCCCCGCTGTCCCACCGCCCCCCGCGTCCCACCGCTCCAGATTGAGATCCGCGCGGCGGGCCACCACATGTGCCCAGGGTCCTGGGGATCACTACCAATGCGGAACCCTGCCCACTGACGCTGCAGAAGCCACCGTAGCGGGCAGTGCAGCGTCTGTTCAAGCAATCACAGTGCAGCGACTCGTGCAACATAGTACATGTAACGCACGAGCCAGACCATCCGTACAAAATACACGAAGAACACCATCCCCTCTTCCTCCCCCGTCGAAAGACAACAAATGTTCACGACCCCTGCTGCCCACCCTGGCCCGGTGGCTTCCCCCCCGCCCCAGGCTGCATCTGTGGGCGTCCGGGCATGCCAGGCATCTGCTGGGGCGGCATCCCACGCCCCGCGCCCGCGGGCGGCATGCCCCAGTACGCCTGAGGCATCTGTGCCATGGACATGCCCATGCGCGCCCAGGCGGCGGGGTACTGGGCCATCATCTGCGGGTTCTGCATCGCCTGCGCGACCGCTTGCGCCTGCTGCTGGGGGTTCTGCTGCACCCCGCCCTGCGCCTGGGCCGCCGCCGCGGCAGCGGCAGCGAGCTGTGGGTGCTGCTGCTGCATCTGGCGCATAAGCGCGAACTGGGCGGCGTAGTAGTGTTGCTGCTGCTGCTGCTGTTGGGCTTGCGTCTGCGTCTGCGTCTGCCCCTGCCCCTGCCCCTGTTGCGGGACGTGCTGGCCCGGGCCGAGGTGTTGAGGATGTTGAGGATGTTGAACATGCTGAGCATGCTGAGGGTGCTGGGGATGAGTCGGCTGCTGTCCTTGCCCTTGCGCCTGCTGTTGTTGTTGCTGTTGTTGTTGCTGTTGCTGCTGTTGTTGCTGATGCACCTGAGCAGGATTAGGCATTGGGGAACGAGCAGTGAGCTGGGCAGTCTGGACCATGGGGCTGTTGCGCGGAGCGGCAGCAACTTGTGCCTGGGGGTTCGGCATTGGACTTCGTGGTTGCGTTGCAGGAGAGCCTGCTGCTGCTGCTGCCGCGGCTTGTTGCTGCTGGTGCTGGTTGAGTCGCTGCTGGTAAAGAAGCTGCTGTTGCTGATAGAAGGTCATCTGCGCCTGCCCCTGTGGCGTCGCCTGTGCATTCGGTGGCCCTGGCGGACCGGGTTTTCCGCGCCCCCGTCCAGCCGCGAGCGCAAGATACGCAGGATTCGCCATCTGTGGAGGGTAGCCTTGCATGGGCGGTTGTTGGGCGACTTGTGGATGTGCAGGGGTCGGCGGTGCGGGAGAAGGCTGCAGCGGTCGGTGGATGTTGGCCTGCGACACGGGAACCTGTTGTGCAGGCTGTGCGGGAGGTGGAGGAACCACAGAAGGCGGCCTTTGTTCTGGAGCCGCGGGCGGACTACTTGCATGTGCGACCGGAGTCGCACGAGGAGATGGTGCTTGTGCCGGCATTGGCGTTGCACGGCCACCCGGTGGTGTTGGATAGTGATGTTGCATATGGTGCGGAATAGCAAGCGCTGCCCCTGCAGGTGCTGGTGCAGGAGTGGCTGAAGTTCGAGGGACAAGGGGTGGTTGAGAGGCATCGGCTTTCTTTTTCAACGGAGCCTTCTTGATGTTCTGAACAGGCATAGGTGGAGACACTGCCATTGGTGCCGGGGAGTTAGCGGCCGCTGGTGGATGGAACTGCTGAGGTGGAACGGGAGTCGAAGACGGAGGAACGGGAGTACGGGCTGGAACCGGCGCGGGGACAGGAGTAGGAGTGGGTGCAGGGGCAGCAGTGGGCGTGGCGGCTTGCGCTGCAGCTGGAGGTGCGGTAGGTACTGGCGTGGGCCCGGCGCTGGCGTGAGGTGACGCACTCGTAGCAGCGACCGGTATAACTTGCCCTGATGCTGGAGGAGCGTTGGCCTTGTTCTGCTTTACCCGTTGTATCGCGTCCAGAATAGAAAATTTCCTGATTTCTCGTCAGTTAGGATGACGCACATCAGCTCGGATATGCATACCCGGGTATAACATTTCGCTGTGGGCCCATGAACTGCATGAGCTTCAACCGACGCGCTTTTTCCAGGTCATCTGCCTCTTGGTCGAGCGCAGCGGCCTTTCGCTTGAGAGGCAACGGTACTGGTGGCGTAGATACTCGTTGTGTAGCGTTGACAATGCGTGTGAGATGAACGTCAGGTTCCAAACATAATGGTGGTGCAGTTGCCAGCTATGAAGAAATAGAGGGTAAATTAGCGACTATGGAAACGTCAACAATAGAACTACAGTCCGAAGGATCACTCGAACACGCTTCCGTCCATAATAACTTACCAGTAAACGCGCTTCGATCTCCAGTGCTTCAGCGTCCGACCACTGGACACCATATTTTGCGTTCATTAAGCAAAGATCTGCCCAACGCGATTCATCTGTGGGTGTCAAGACAACACGAGTCTTCTCCGGATGCTCAAGCTCGGGATCACTGCTCTTTGCAGGTCGATAGTCGAGTATCTCGACAATGAGACAACCTATCGAATTGTTGGATCATACTCGGATACGTGTGGTTTTCCCGTACCTTCGTAAAAGACCAAATCGGCAAACTCGAAGAGTTGGAGGAAGTCTACCGGAATATGTTGACCGCGAATGTCATCTAGTATTGACTACGTAGTTATTCAGTGATAAGAACTAAGAAAACATGTTGGTTTCGTTTACTTACTGCAATTGGATTATTGTAGAGGAACTTGGAGCTGTTGTTCAATATCCAGTGTTCCCGGTAGAGTCGAACGTTGAACGAAGCCGGCGAGTCTTCGTTGTCTTTCAGGAGGCCCTGAAGGAAGCGACTGGTATTGTACGCAGCCATGCTGTGATGAGTGCCCTATCAGTCGGACTAGAATCTGGGCTGGGGAGGATGTGGTCGGGGGCGTGGCTGAGGAGACGGTGGCTCGAGGCGACGATGACCAAACACAGTCCATTCTGAATATTACATAATCCAGTGCTAAGGCGTCTAAGATGAGCAAGACTGCGCGTGGGAAACCCATCCTTGAACGCAAAATGTCCGACGCTCACCAGCTCAAAGAGGCACGTTTCCCATTGAAAACATCAACGATACAATACTGACATGGATGGTACAGCTCACGCAATTCTTGCGGGATAAGAACCCCAACGTCCGACAGATTGCGCTCGCGAACCTCTTGGGACAGACGCCCAAAGGGTCCCCGTGCCGAGATCTCTTCTACTCTGGCCTACAGAAGGGAGGGCTCCGAGAGAAAACTGAAAATGACATCATACGCGACATAAAAATACTGTGTAGAGATCAATTGGTATGCACGCTTGCAAGTCGGCAGACGGTTACTGATGTAAACCCGCAGGCAACGGCGCATGATGCCTTCAGGGCTCTCGTCAATTTGTCAGACAACTCCCTTCTCATCGGGACCCTATCTGAGCCAACATTCATGAAATTTATCGTGTCGTATATCCTAGTAAGTGCCTTGCTGCAGTAAATTAACCGTGTCCTCAAGCAGAACCTTCAGAACTTCCAATCCACCCTTTCAGATCTAGCATCGATGCTGCTATCAAATGTGACCGCTCACGGCAGCGCATGTACCGCGCTGCTCTCGCTCAAAATTCCCGTCCTCCCAGACCCCAAGTCGCCGTTGAAGGTCTTCCCCGTAGATTCTCGCTCCATGACCTGCCCAGCGCCCGTCCCATATCCATCTGGAGACCCTAAGGAGGTCCTTGCCTTGCCCCTCCTTGTCGAGGCCTTCGTCAAAGCTGCTCGTGTAGCGGATGGCCGGGACCTCGAAAAAGGTCCTTTTAAGGGTGATCTCCACTTTCTCGCCAGCACATTCGCGAATATTAGTACGGTTCGTGGAATCCAGCAGCGAGTGTATAAAGCGCCGCCCTGATCTTGAGCCTTTAGGTCCCCGCAGGCCGAGCGTTCTTCGTCACGCCAAGATCGTCCGACCCCTTTAACGAAGACGCGGAATTGGAATACCCTTTATCGAAACTTGTTGTCTTCACGGAGCACAAGGATACTATCCGACGCGGTGGCGTCAGTTCGACGATTAAGTGTGTGGGAATCACCCATTTGCGATCTGGTGGCGGATTTGCTGAGCAATGAGAACGACCCTAGGAATTGCGCCTTCCAAGCATCAGCCCACCGCGCTCTTCTGACAGAAGACACCGAGAAGGCCGCCGTACCTCCGTCAACGGTCGAAGCCCCCGGTATCAACATCCTCCCATATGTCCTTCTTCCTCTCGCCGGGCCCGAAGAGTTTGATCTTGAGGTACGCGTGCCGTTCATGCCGTTCATCAAGGGCACAATCGCTTCTCACACGCACACCCTCTCAACCAGGACCAGGAGAAGCTTCCGTCCGCATTGCAGTTCCTTCCTCCGACGAAGACTCGTGAATCAGATCCCGTCTTACGGCAGACTCACGTGGAAACCCTTCTATTATTGTGCACGACTCACTGGGGAAGAGAACACCTGCGCGCGCATGGTGTGTACGAGATAGTGAGGGCGCTGCATGAGAAAGAAGAGGTCGTGGATGTGGGTGTCTTTTTTTGCTGACAAGGTTCGATACGCTTACCTAGAACTCAGGTCGCCGAGCACGTCTTGCGTCTCGTCAACCTGTTGAAGCGAGACGAAGGCAAGGATACTGTGCACGACGGAACGGATCTTTATGTTGCTCCGACCCGCGATGATTCCGATGACGAAGATAGCAAGATCGAAGAGCTATGAGCTGTATCCCTAGTATGTCTACTGTAGCTCGTAAGTCAGGACCCCCGTCAATGAATCGGTATCGGACTCATGGGAGCCGATTGAAATCTATACATGCGCTTGAAATGTCTTGATATTGTTCCGATTCTTAGAGGTCTCTATGAACTTGAATTCGTATCATAGATTAGCGAAGATATTAACATTCGACTACTGCAAAGCAAGATGATATTATTGTACTATGGTCGGTCTATCTAGCCCGTCACATCCTCTAGAGGGTAGTGCCGCGCATAGCGCCGCAAGATAATGTAAATAGCACACGTCAGTCGTCATAGTACGTCTGGCAGAACTCCTGCGGGCTGTTAGCGCGCGACTGAGAGTCGTCCGAGTTAAGCAGCCACCCGAACGAGTCCGTCCGCCCGCCGCCCTGTCCAAATGCAGACCCTTGAAGCTTCTCGGGTCCCGGAGAGCTTGACGTCGACATATGTGCAGGTCCAGATGTCTCACGGAGCGGCTGTGGCGCCTCGTCATCCGTCGAGGAATCGGCATTGCCGTCTCGCAAGCTGGCGTGCCACTGGTGCGGTCTCTTCGTCCTCGGACTCGAAGATGGCCTGCGAAACCAATAAGTACACCGCAAACGCCGACCAACCGCGCAGAGTACCACACACCGCTCACCCGGCTGCTGCCTGCTCCTGCTCCCGCTCTCTCCGCCGCCGCTCCATCGCGACTTGCAGAGGGCACATTGACCCAGCACTCAGCGCAACTCCGGCGTTGTCCCCACCAGCACCCTCATCGGTCACAGGTGATGAGTTCGGCAGGAGGATGGCAGTCAGTGTGCCAGACTTCCTCGGCTTCGCCTTTGGCGTTGCATCGATAGTGATCTCGGTACCAGCCTTCGTGATTTGAGTCTTCCCCTTGTGGCCCCACGAGACGAACGCAGTATCGCGCGCCGATGAGCCAGAAGGAACCCTGGGTTTCTCGACATCCAAGAGCTGTTTACCCTCGTCCTCGTATTGTCGCAAGGCAGCAAGAGCAATCGTCCGAGGCACAGGTCGTGGACGAGGTTTCGACGGGGGCTTAGGAGTCGCGTCAACACCGTCCATCTCGACATCGCTCGTCTTCGCACTGGCTGTCCCTCGCGCTTTCCTGCGCCGCTTCGACGGCCCCACACTGCCGGCGTCGGATTCGCTAGTGTCGCTAGTGAGGACGATGACGCTCTTCCCAGGCCCTCTGCTCGTCGACCGTGCTCTGGACGGCGCTCTACTCGGAGCCTTCCGCTTCGACTTCGGTGTCCGTTTCGACCTTGGCGGGGTTGGTGGTGACGACGCCCGTCCGACGGATTCGCTGCCCGTTTGCGCCCCATCATCTCCGCCGTCGGGAGCCTTCGCCTTGACACGCGGACGGGGACGGGGTTTCGGTCTGGCGGCTCTACGCGCGGCCTCCTCTTCCTCTTCAATCCGCTCCTCCACCTCGAGTTCCTTCCTGCGCGCCCTCGCACGCTCCATGAACATCTGCTCGCCGGCTCTGAGGGCTCCCGCATCGCCGGTGCCACCATGTGCGCCCTCGCCATCCTCCTCGTCGGCAGGAAACATCGCGACGCCATACTCGACACTCTCGCGGAGCGTCTCAATCGCCTCGTTCCTGGGCAACGAAAGGTCCTCAGCGATCAGGCGAAGCGCCGCCTCAGGGACGAGCACGAGCGTGATGAAGTCGGGCGGGGTAAGCGGGAGCGAAGCGTCGGGGTGGAAGTCCGCGGGCGGGAACATATCGCAGAGCGTCTGGTGGATGATCACGTACCCCAGCTCCCCGTAGCTACGAAAAAATAAATCAAAATCAAAGCCCCCGTCAGCATATATATGCGCCACATCTACCGACCGACAGATGGACGGACGAATGGAGGGGGGAGGAGGGGGAGGGGGAAGGGCAAAGCGAAAATGGCACGCACTATCCCGGCTGCGTCTTGTTGAAGTGCTGGAACTGGCCTCGCACGCCTGCGGTCTGCCGCGATCCCTGCTGGCGCACGTTCTTGACCGCCTCAACCCAGAACTCGTTCTCCTTCCTCGGCCTTCTACTCCCGCCCACGTTGGCGCGCGGCACTTCCGGGGCGAACTCCTCGTCGACGTCGTCGACGATCGCCTGGAGCTGCTTGCGCAGCTGGGCGATCCGGCCCGAGAGCACATCCCAGTCGATCGTGGTCGGCCAGCCGCGCTTCCGCGCGCGGGGAACCCAGTTGCGCTCGAAGCGGTGCCGCTGACACACGCCGACGAACGCGGTCAGCGGTGCGCGGAGGCCGAGGGGATTCGTGAGTCGGTCTTCGCGGTGTGAGACACGCTTCGCGGCGGCCATGAGTGCGCGGAGGTGTGGTGTCGGTTCGGAGGGCAGTGGTTCGTCGCACCACGGGCAGAGCGTCTTCGGGTCGATGGCGGGGTTAAAGAACACTGTATACGAATGATGGCAATTAGACTTAGAACCTCGGGTGCAGTAAAGTTGAGCGCATATACGCACTGTCTTCGTCGGAATCTGAGCCAAAGTCTAACGAGAACTTGTCGGAGTCTCTCCGCCGCTTCTTCTTGTATGTCCCGCTTTCACCGTCCATGCCGCTGTCAGGGGTGGTGCGTTTGACGGCGGGTGATGCCCGTCGGAGGCTCTTCAAGTCCTGGGTGGCCATAGGAAATGGAGCGAGCGGCCGCTCGTCTTCCTCCTCGGAAGATAGAATCACGTCCTTCCTTACACCCGAAAGCTTGTTTCGCGCAGTGCTCGAGGGCGGCGGCAGAGTGGGCGACCCGCTTCTTGACGCAGGTGAAGAAAGTGGCGAGGGCGTCGGGAACGCCGTAACATCGTCCTTCTTTTGCTTCCGGAACGAAGGAGATTTCAACATTGTACCAATTGGGTCCTCGCGCTGCTTTCCCTTGCCCTTGTTCTCAGTCCGTTTCCGTTCGCGGATGGCAGTTTGGGAGGAAAGTGGAGACATGTTGGGGAAGGGCATGATGTCCCTGTCCGCTCCGAGTGCGGGACTTTGGCGCCCCTTCCCCGTATCCCGCGTTTTTCCCTTAGCCTTCCCCCGTGGCACGTCGGTCTTCACACCGTCGGAGTCATCGTCAGATACGTCTATAGGGGCGGAATGCGTCCCAACGAGGTCGTGAGAGCTCTGTGAGCGCGACATTAGCTGACTCCTCCCCGATCCCTTCTCCTGCGAACCTGGACGGAAATCAGGGACGGTTTGCGATTTTCCTAGACTGTTTCGATTACCCTTGTTGACGGGACGTGGGGCGACGCGAGAGGCGCGAGGGGTCTTGCCTGCGTTCTTGTCCTGTTCTTTCCTGGCCTCACCCTTCTCTCGCGGAGGAGGTGGAGAAGGCCTGCGAGAACGGGGCCTGTCCTGGTTGGGAGTGCGCTCGCGAAGTGGGAGTGCCTTCTTCTTCTTCGGGGTATTGGAGAGACCGATGATATCGTTTCCACGGGAAGGAGGGTCGGTAGGACGAGAGGAGGACGAACCGACCGGATGGTCCTTTAGCTGCGACTCCTGCGAACTCTCCGGGGTCTGACTGGAGGAAGGCGCGTCTGATTTCTTGTTCTTCCTGAAACTGATCTTGGTCAAGTCGAGAGGCTTATAGTTGGGATTCGCCTGGTGGCGGTCAATCACCAAGGTCACAGGAGGAGAAGGCGAGGGCTCGATGCTGCGTGCAGTGCTGGTAGCACGTTTCGCGATCCTCTTGGGCTTCTTTGGAGACTCGGAACCATGACGAGAAGAGCCTGAAAGGAAGTCGATCTCGTCGTCGCTGGACTCTGGATCGGAATTGAACGAAATGGCAACGCCTTTGCTCGACGGCCCAGCACCAGGCTTCTTGGACGGCCAACGCGAGGAGGCTGCAGTAGTTTGGGAGGCTTTCTTGCCAAAAGAAGTTCCGAAGTCTTCAAAGGTGGCGCCAGTAACGCGAGGCGGCTTTGGGCGCTGTGAAAGACGAGTGGCCGAGGACGCGTCCGAGTCGAGAGTGGTGCCTCTGCTCTTCATGCGGTGGATCATGGACTCCATGTGGAGAACTGTGTCGAAGCATCCAGTCCAGCTCCAGAGGGCAAGCAGAGGCAGACAGCGGCCGTCGTTGTCGCAGTGGCCCAGAGTCGAGTCGGGGACATCGAACGCCAGAACGGACGCGTTGGGGTCACAGTCGCGTTGGCGTACCTCCTACGTCACGCGACGATGGGCGTCTATGCAAGCCGCAACTCCGACAACGACTGCGGTGGAGAACACGTTGGACTTGGGGGCACGGTCACCATGCATGCTTAGGTATCACGCAAGTACCGCACGCTGGATGCTTGTATTCCACCTGATTGTCGCCATAGCTATTCTATGACTCCATCAAGCTCTTACAAAATATTTCTTACATTCCTGGAATTCGAATCCCTGATCCCTTCTTCCAAATAACCATGGCTCTCCGCTCACAATCAGAGGATCTCGAACATTCACAACGATCCTATGGAATTTTTGACCTCCCAGACGAAATTTTACTTCAAGTTGTGCGATCTTTGGGATTCGAGGACATAACAACACTCCGGAAGGTCTGTCCGTCTACCCATTGACTTGCATATTCCTCTCAGTCTTGACGCTATCGACAATCTGATCTCAGACATGCACCCGACTCTCCATGGTCACTCAAGATCGCTCTGCATGGCTCCAGATGTTGCGCGCCCAAAGTCGATCCCTTCCCCTCCCGTACCACCTCAAGAGCCCATCCTCGTGGGTGCCGCTGGGCTCTGAGCAGATTCAGACAACTGTCCGCCGGCTGCACATCGTCGATCACACCTGGCTTCTCCAACGCGCAGACTACTTTGTCCCCGGACATTCTTCTTCCTGCGCACTAGATCCTCTTTTTATGAACGAAGACGGCTCAAGGACAATCTATTCCATCAACATTTTCCTGGACCGTTGGTTGCTCTGCATCTACCACGAGAAGTTGGTCGAGCTCTGGGACCTCGACTCTGTGTTTGATAACCCACACAAACCCGTCCTTTGTACCAGCCGGCAACTCAAAGGTGTCGGTTCATTTTCATCCGCAATAACCCATATCGACGAAAAAGACCAGGTTCTAACCATCGCAGTCTCGTGGTAGGCATTTTGTTTACGTAACAGTCAACTATACAACGAGACTGACCTTTGAGTAGTCACGAGCTATGTCATGTCCTGCAAGTGCAACTCCATCCTTCTTCGGCTATTTTTCCACCCCAACATGGCGCAAAACCTCAAGGTATTGAGCTTCGCGTTATTGCCCTCATTGCGTTTGCTTCCCCGATATTCTACTTGCGGGCTTTGGACCCGGCCCAATCTCTACTGCTTCTCGGTCTCCCATCGTCATTCCATCTGTTGAACTGGAATACGAACGAGCGTACCATCGTCAATATGCTTTCCGAAGAGGAGGAGGAGCTAGTAAGTCAATGTGTGACGTGTACGTACTTAACCATCATTCACCTCGTTTACATACAGTGGAACGGTGTTGTGCAGGCAACTTTCCTCACCCCCCGGCACATCCTGGTCCTGAAAGCCCACTCTCTCGAAGTCTGCACCCTCCTCGACAGTCCGCAAGCCCGCATGAACGACGATGCCCTCGAAGCCGACCCAGGCCCCTCCACCCGCCCCCATCTCCCCACCCAAATGACTGCCGCAGTGCACTCCCACTTCTTCCCCTCCACGACCTTCCGCGGCGTCTCCTTCTCCCGCCCCACCGCCCACCACCCCACCCTCTCGGACCCCGCCGACGAGCCCACGCGCGTCACGCTCTCCTTCCTCGCCTACGACGTCCTCCGCGGGCTCTTCCACTGCTCTGTCCTCGTCGTCATCCCCCAGCCCGACGCCGCCCTCTCCCTCCCCTCGCACTCGCGCACACACATCTCGAACCCCCCGATCGACGTGCAAGTGCGCCTCCTCGCCGCACACAACATGGCCACCCCGCTCGCGCCCAGAACCGAGGCGGATGACCCCGTCGCCCGCAGCGGCTTCTCGCACGGCGCGCGGGGGTTCGTCTCCGCGTGCGCGCTTGGGCCCGACGGCAGGCGCGGCGTGTGGGTCGAGCGGCGGCGCGGGGCCGTCCGGCGTGTCGTATATGGGTTCGGCGCGCACAACGGCAGGGGCGAAGAGGATAGCGACGAAGAAGACGACGATGACAATTGGGACGAGGCGAGTTTCCATTCCGACGAGTTCGAGGGGCCGCGGCCGGTACCTTCCAAGAAAGTGAAGCGGAAGAAGGGGATGGGCAATAAGAAGAGGACGATGGAGGGCTTCCAGCCGGGCACACCCATCTTGGTGCACAACTCTGAGCTCGACATCGACCCTGCGCACGATTGGCACACGCAAGCTCCGCGCGCGATCGAGGGGAAGGAGGTATACGACGTGAACTCGTACGACCTTCGAGGTGAGCTTTTGTATCGAGAACGGGATGCTCCTTTTCTGCACGTTTGATGCGTACGAGTCGCTAAGGTCAATCGCTTTGCACCTAGACGATATCACGCACATCGCATTTTCAGAAACAACGGGACTCATCGCGCTGGGCACCCGCAAGGGCGACATCCGTGTGCTCGGCCGAGCCAGATGACGGGCGCCTGAGGTCTCTGGCGCGGCCGAACGGGCTCGTGGGTGTGTTTGAAGTCGGTGCTCGCCCGAAGGTCAACGCTCGGCGCTCGAGACCAGGAATGCAGATCTGGAGTACCAGCACAGTACCGTCTTTGCAGACTTCGGAGTACCTGTATGCCGAGTGGACTCATTGGCACAGCGTAATATGCGATGCCGGCTGTCCGGCACGTTCTCTGAACGTTCTATTGGAATGGTGGCTGTGCACCTGGAGGGTGTTTGATCGTATGTGGCAGCGCGAACCTCTGTGACCCACAGAGACGTCCGCATCTAAGGCCGGAGGCGCGGAAGGTTGCGGACGAGATCTTCAGCGGGAAGTTCGCTCCGGGGTACGAGCGCATGTACTGGGAGAGCTGTACGCACGGCTGCCGTTCGTGGAGACATGGTATGACTATGACAAAGGCCCTTTTCTTTTGAGAGACGCGGCTCATACGGTGCCATCCACAGAGCGACCCGAAGGTGAAGGCCGGAAAGGAAGGCGCGTTCGAGGCCATTGTCAAGTTCTTCAACAGGACCTGTAGGGCGGATAGTGCATGTGCACAAGAGCAAGTTGTACCAAATCTTGGCGTCTGTGGGAACACTATTTCATTGGAATGTCACTAAAAAGTGGGTTCTTCAAGAGAGATCGTCGGCCGCCACCATGGATGTACCAGGACGGTCAATATTTTGTCTATAAATAGATTTCGTTGGGGTACTGATCTCTCAGCAGCTAGAAGTCTTGCCATCGACTCGAGATGGAACTTTATTAGGCTTTATTCCTCAGCTCATGAGCTTCGACCACAGTGGAGAACAACTTGCCTAGAACAAGCCCAGGACATGTAGAAATCGCTTTATCGGCGCCCTCGTCATGTTGCTCTCTTGACACACGGCTTGCAACCTCGGTGTACTACAGAGTCTGCCCAAATTGAGATGACCTTAAGGGCTCTTCGTTAGGGAGGGACTCGTGTCGCATATGGACGGGTTGCCGTTAGATGCCAGTGACACTCTTCTATCCGAAGCCAAGGCCTGAGACGAGACGACAGGTGACCATTATAGGTGGAAGGAAGGACGGAACTTTCAAAAGTGACCACTGCAGCCTCATGCGGTTGGTCACCATGACCGCCTTTCCTCCGCGCAACGAGGTCATTCGAACCTCAACGTGGTTCTTTCGAAGGGCATTCGAACGCTCGGCCGATGCCAGCGACGCCCATTGACGCCCAAACAAAGCTTCGGCCGTGGCGCAGCGGCAGAGCACATTGGCCGAACGGACTTGTGGGTGGGTTGTTTAGAAGCACTCATTATCCGAAATATAGATGGCGTATGCCCAACGTATATGCTACTGATATTGTAAGTGCAGTACAGTCCCTGTCGATTTCGGTGCACTAACATGCCGAGCAGCCAAATCCAGTGAGGACCGTACATAGAATCTCGTCATGTTCTTGCGCGATGTTGGATTGGGACGGCGGCGGCACATCTGGGGGTGATTCGCTCGATGAGTTCAGGATATCGCTTGCGGTGACCCACAGCGATCTAAACACGATCTAAAGATAGCGTGACATGGGAGACGTATCAGAGGCAGTGCTTGGGACCGCTTTGTCGCAGAGCGAGTATAAAAGCGACTGCCAATTGCGAAGCGCACCGTGCACACGCCGTCCTATAACCTGAAGCCCACCTCGTGTCCTAGTGATATTCCCAATCCGATGTCCGAAGGTTTCTGCGACAACTGTTTTCAGGGTACGTGGCTGTGTAGCACGCCGCGACGATCTGCCAGTATTGACGCATCGATGAACCAGGCGTGCGCCATGAAGGCACGCCCGAAGGTTGGGCAATCGGCTGCAACGCTTCGATACTACGCTGTGCTCATCAGATCGTTATCTAGGCAAGATGGAGACTATCGCTGGAGTTGAATGCTACGTCGCGACGCCCTCAGCTGACTACCCCAAAGAGAAAGTCGTCCTCTTCCTCACGGACGTGTTCGGTATCCCCCTTGTCAACAACAAGGTCCGTCGTCTTCATATATCCCTATTCTCCCCTCATTACTCACGCTCACCTCTCCGCCCATTAAACGCAAAACTGGTTTTTTTTACCACACAGCTCCTCGCCGATGACTTCGCACGCAACGGTTACCGGACGGTCATGCCTGACATCCTCGAGGGTGACCCACGCGGCCTCGACACCCCCAAGGACTTTGACCGGGCAGCATGGGCCGCTAAACATGGCCCTGACTCCTGGGGCCACGTTGTCGACTCTGTTGTGCTGGCCCTCAAGGCTGAGGGCGTCACCTGGATAGGTACAACAGGATATTGCTTTGGTGCCCCGCCCGTCTGGCACCTCGCGCTCAAGGGCTGGAGCACCGTCTCCGTCGTTACCCACCCGTCACGCCTACGGGCACCAGAGGATCTCCAGGTGGGTGGCCATGCACTAGTACGTCTAAGGGTGACGTAGGCTGACCAGAGGAAAATTCGAATGTGTCGTGCAGGAATATTTCGAGAAGTCGAAGGCCCCGCTGTTGATCAACTCGTGCGAGACCGACCCGGCGTTCCCCCAGGAGGCCCAAAAAATCGCGGACGAAATATTCAATGGAAAGTTCGCGCCTGGATACGAGCGCACGTATTGGGATGGGTGCACGCACGGCTTCGCCGTCCGTGGAGACATGGTACGATTGATGCGTGTCGTATGCGGTGGTCGCTGAAACGGCATTTACAGAGCAACCCCAAGATCAAGGCTGGGAAGGAAGGCGCGTTCGAGGCAACCGTGAAGTTTTTCAACAAGTACAAAGACTTGTAGGAGGGATGAGAGTGCGAGCGGGCCGTAGTACTACGCAGTGTAAGATCAAGAAGGATTATTTGAAAGTTATTTGTAGGGCAATTTCAATCCGCATGGAGGCCTGATGAACGTTACAAAACGTTTCACTTGCAATATTTTAATGGTTACTAAGGAGCACAATGATACAAGGTACGATGAGGACATCCGCCTAATTAGAACCCCTGGTCGGGCCATTGCCTCCCTCCTAGTTCCACTGGGCGATGATGAAGTCGTCGCTGGTATCGGGGTCGATAACGAACACCTGGATGGTGTTCGTGTCCGCGATACCGTAGCCTTGGTTGTACTCGAGGAAGTTGACCTTCTGCGAGCCATCGCTCCCAACCGCGTACGAGGGGCGCACGCCGAGGTCCCGTCCGGACACGACGACGCGGTACCTGTACGCCTTGTCGGTCAGGACCTGCGGGAAGGTGACGTTGTCGACGAAGCTGTTGGGGTTGCCGCGGCCCCATGTCGGGGTGTAGTTGAACGACAGCTTCTTCACGCTCCAGGCCAGTTGGAAGATGAGCGCGGTCTCGGACATGATGCTGGCCGAGCAGAGATCAGTGGGATATCAAAGGGGGGCTCGAAACAACATAGGCAAACCTTTGGTACGAGTCAAAGAGCTGAAGCTAGGCACTTGTCAGTACACTGGTTCACTCTAAGAGGGGGAGCTTGCGACTTACTAGGAGGGAATGTAGAAGCGGATCCTAGGGTCCATTGACTACTGTGCTGCCCTTTTATACTACGCGCAACCAGGCAGCCTCTACGATAATCCACACCCTGGCGCATACGAATACAACCTGCGTAGATCCGCACGTACGAGGGAACCGAATTGCACAGCTTGCCGACCTGGAAGCACTGCTTGCTGATCACCACGGGTGATCGGTCTTGCCCCGGACGTCCATCCTTGTACTCGCCGCAGGATTGAAATTACCGGAGGACTGCTATAGTAAATAACGTTCGTCTCGAGGTTTTGGGTGGAACGGTCGCTATGAATGGCTACTTCCATAGAGGAGAAGCATCAGTGTCGTGTTACCAACACATGCAGAAAGACGTGTCCCTGTCAGTGATCTAGCCATTGCGATGTAAACCCGCGTATTTCACAAAGCCTGCCAATCTGTGAGAGCACACCGCACACGTTTTTAAAGTGGGTGTCAGCCTCTGCGGACGACGTCTTTGTCTCTTTGGCACGAGGAATAGGCGAACTTACGTATGCCATCTTGCTCTCCTTGGATGAAAACCCCGAGGCTGGGACTGACAGGAATCGAAGCAAGGGTGTAACACACGGATGACATCGCACGGTGGCGATTACATACAGCCTGGCATGTCGACAATCCGGCGGCATGCAAAATAGGCTGGGACCTTGTTGTTTAGGAGCCCCCCAGGTGTCTAGACCGTCATACAATGTACGGGGGTCTGCATGGAAGAGAGATATCGATCAATACACGGGGCCACTGACGATAGACTCACAGCGTATGTGAAGAAGCAGCAAATGGGCCTGGCATGGACTCTGGCACGTATGGTGAGGGAAACGACGTAAGCCAGCTCTGGTACCGGCAGGGTTTTCCTTCGTCTGCTATACTACAGTAGGCACGGTATGAAATTATTAGCCGCACACAATGTGCCCTGTAGTCGTACAAGTGGGTGGCAGGAAGTCGAGTGTCAGTTGTCGTGCGTGGCTGATAAGCCCGCGCGAATTTCTGGCGGTGTCCCCGGGACTCACCTGTACGACGCTGGAAACGCAATGCGAAGGTAAAGACCGATTTCAGAGGCCTCATGACCTATGGAATTACCGGTCAAGATAGTTTAGCCATGATGCCAGCGCATGATTCGCCAACCTGTTACCTCGTCTGAGGCTTTTAGGACAACGTCGCCGTAGGCCTCCTGACTACAACTTTGACTTTCCATCTGCTTCCCTGCTGAAACCCAGACTGATTTTCCTCTCCACAGCAAATAGGACCTACCACACGACGTCAAGAGGTCCTTAAAGTAGGAAATGGCAACGATACACTAACATCACAAAGTCAGAAAGCGATGATACACCCAATGTACACTTCATGAAAAAAATACAGAACGACACCTGCAGAACGTCTGGACCCTCCCGCTTACCCTCCGGGCTCCCAAATCTCCCATACCCCGCTCACATGTCGTCATCGACCATCTCATCCGCCCACGCCTCCGAATCCGTGTTGTCGTACTCCTCATCCTCTTCGGCCGGGATGAGCCTCCACGCGCTCCACGTCCCCTCGCGGTGGTCGTTCTCGACGCGCCAGCGCTCGGGCCGTCCATAGATGTCCGCGAGGACCCAGTCGATGTACTCCTCGCCCGTCTCGTCGTCGGGGTGCAGCTCGATGTTGAACCCGAGGTGGACCTCGTTCTCTCCGTCGACCATCGCGCACAGGCCCGTGTTGTGGCAATATGTCATCTCGAAGAGCTCGATCATCTGCAGCGTCACGCCGCGGCGGAGCATCAAGAACTCCTGCGCGTCCTCCTCCAGGAATGGGTACTCGTCCGGCGATACGGGCACTGTCGGCGGCGCCCACTGCGCGCGCACGTACGGGCCGTCGTAGCGCTCGTCATCCTCGCCGGTCCCGTACCCGTCGAACGACCAGTAGCCGTCTTCCTCGTCATAGCCCTCGTCGTCCTCGCCGTCTTCGTCTTCCTCGTCTTCATCCTCCTCATTCTCGTCCTCGTCGTGATCGCTGCTCCAATAGTCGTCGACTTCGGTGTGATCGCGGAATATCCCCGCCCAAGGATCGTCGTCGTCGGGCGGGGGTGACGGGCGCGCGGCGCCCGCAGGCGCCTTGGACTTGTCCAAGGCAGAAGCAATCGACTTGACGAGGTATAGGGGTATCGGGCGGCTGCGTACAACCGCGCGACAGCAGGGACACGACTTCTTTCTATAAAACAGCGCGTCCGGGTAGTCGTCGTCCATCATATCATCGTCGCCAGCAGGCGCACTCTTGAACCATCCCTGCAGGCAAGTCACGCACAGCACATGGCCGCATGGCGACAAGCTGCTGGACGTGAGTACGTACTGAGCCCATGAGTACATCCTGACGTACCCATATGGCTTAAGGAGAATTTCCATGCAGATTTGACACGTGAGATTAGTTTCCATGGTGGCAATAAGCTGTCCGTTACGTCAAAGAGTGAACATGTATGCGCAGCGAGAGACACATACGTCATCGGACTTCTTCGAGTTCCTCTTCAACTTTTCCATTTCGACACGTTGCGAGCGGTGCAACTATTGCCCTCCGGATTGGTACCAGGCACAAAGGGTATGAACAAGACTTGAAACGTACCTCATCCGTGGTCGTCAACTCTGACCGAAGCTCATCAATCACCTACAAAAGAAGTCAGCGCATGTCATGACACGATGAAGAGGTAATGCACCTTGCTCTGCCGGCTGATCGTCTTCTTGGCCATAGCCACTTGCTGTTGCCCTTCCTCAGCCACCTCGAACCGGAAGAGACGTACTCAGAACACACCTTCCGCATATTCTCAACCTCCTGCTTCATTCGCGTATACTCTGCCTGGGCCAGCGGCCCAGTATACATGGGACCATCCTCGTCCTCCGTAGACTCATTAGGGGTAGCAGCCTTCCTCGAGTGTCTATGCTGAGCATCGCGCGAACGGGAGCGCTCCTTGCGCTTCGATCTCGCGTTCTGCGCGTTGTTCGACCTTCCATTATCGTGCACAATGTTCGTTACAATGTCCTCGTCTTCGTCGTCCACCCACATCTGTGCCTTGGGCCGCGGCTTCGCCTTGATCCGCCCCCTGTCTCCCGAGTCGTCATGAGCGGACGAACGCACCAGAGTCATGTTCGCAGCATTGGACGGGGGCGTCCCCCCCCCGTTCGCGTGCGAGGACCGCTTCTTCCTGCGCAGAACGATATCCAGCTGCGGAGGGGCCTCGTCGATTGCACGTGCATCCGGGGAACGGGACCTGCGACGTCGGGTGGACCCAGTGCCAGGAGGAACGAGTGCTCTGTTCTCTCGCTGTTGTCGTGTCGAGCCGGTTGAACGGCGATTAGAAGAGCTGGTATTCTGGGATACAACGGGTGGCATTGCTATATGATATGAATGCAGGGACCGTCTCCTGTAATGACATGGACGGGGTTCGAGCTCGTGTCAAACGACGCTCGTCAACTTCTGCATTTGGATGTAGCAACTTACAGGGTATTTTCTATGGATGAAAAGCTGAGTGGTGTGTTGTAGCGCAACGAGAGCGGAGGATAGTCGATGGACGAGACAAAGGACCCCGATCATGCCCGGGGACACTGGCCATGTACCCGCTTATGTAACCTCACCGTTCCGTCACCCGAGCGCCAAAACAGCCTGTGGATGAACTCAATCACAGATTGGCATTTACGGTTGCTGCGATGCTTGATGTTTACGGTGCGGGTCAGGAGAAGAGTATGGCGGAAAGAGCGAAACTGTTGTCGTCATGCTGGACTCGTAGATCCCGAAAAGTTGCGATTCACGGTTGTGTGCACTTTCGGCAGCGCTAGAAGCGCCCTCCTACAGAGCGTGACCATCGACGGGCGACTCATCCTGACTTGGATCTGAACCATGTATTTATGAAAGACATCGACATTCTCACAGCTGGCTCCCAATCCCCTTCGCCCTTTCATTGCCTCTAGAAGGCTCGCGTACGCTTCCTGTCAACTGTCACCTCAAAACCAGGTCATATTCAGAATGTCTTCAACCGAGGCGGACATGCTGCAAGATCGACGGGAGCGCCGGCAAGCGAAGAATGATCGTAAACGACAAGAGCCTCGACGGGTCGCAGATGGCCATTCCAAAGGAGAACGCGGGAGAGGAGGAGGTTCAACAAAGCTACGAGGCCTACCAAAGGATTCTCATGATGTCCGGATCTCGAAGACTTTGTCCTGGATCCTTCGCCACGGTTCGCAGTCGGAGGGTCTCGCCATGCGCCCCGATGGTTACGTTCGCGTGGAAGAGCTTGTGGGTTTCTGCACTTGTGACTCCTTTCTCCTACTCGAACTGATGATGTCTGGAAGTAGCTGGCCCGCCCCAAACTGCGTGAGCTCAACTTGGCCACGCTGCAGAAAATCGTGGAGAGCGACTCCAAAAACAGATACAATATGGTATTTGAAGCAGGTCCGAAAGGCGGCCATGAAACTTGGTGGATCCGCGCCAACCAAGGTCATTCAATGAAGGTTGGCTGAGCCCGATTTTCATCGGATCGCTACGCTGAATGAACGGTATAGTCAGTGGCGCTCGACCTTAAGATCATCGGATGTCCCGCCGATATTCCTAGCGGCATCGCGGTACACGGGACGAATAAACGCGCATGGGAAAGCATTCGTGGGTGCTTTACCGGATTACTGGATGGCTTGGGTTTACATTCTTTTCGTTAACAGAGCAACAAGGTCTCAGCAAGATGACTCGAAACCACATCCATTTGGCGCAAGGTGTCGCAGGTTCTGGCACAATTAGTGGTGCGTTTAATTCCCTACGGATGATCACTTCGCTGACAACGATCTTCAGGCATGCGCAGTTCCTCCCAGATATTGATATTCATCGACGTTCAAAAGGCACTTGACGAGGGGATCAAGTTCTACCTTTCCGACAATGGAGTGGTGCTCACAGCGGGAAATGATAAAGGATTCCTACCGCCGGGATTCTTCTCTCGTGTGGAAACTGCTGACCGGAAGCCGCTGTCTGGATGGGACGGGCCAGAGGGCGTTCCATTGACTTCAGCGGGTGCAAGACCACCAGGGATGATCGCCGCCGACGGCATTGTCAGCTCCTCATCGGATGCTGGAGGCGTAGATGAGACGGATGAGGAACTACAAAGCCCGATTACGGCTGATGCAGGTGGCGTGGAGGAGCTGGAGGTGAAGGTGAAAGCAACCACTTTATGATACTTGCGGGTAGATTTTGTCCACATATACAAGGGTATGGCTTCAAACAGGCTGAAATTTTTATGTGAGGATAGTGCCCACTACGTGGTCGTTGGGCTGAGTGTGCATCTCAACTTTTCTCTACAAAGATGTTGTTGCCCAGGTTTTTCGAAGACAAGGAGCCGAGGGAGGGTCCCACATATGGAAATCTGTCACGCACGTTACACCGCATCACGTCTGCCAAGACGGCTTGATTCCTGCTCCGCGTAGTGTCTCCCGCCCTTCGCCCGCCCCGTCCCCAGGCCCAGGCTCATTTCCTCGCCGTCCTGCGCCCGTCCTCTTTAAACCGCAGCGACCTCAGCCGGCGAGCAGAGCTCTGACTACGCTTCTCAGGATCGACGCTCTCACTGATCGTGTCAACTCTTGACCTGGAAATTCCCTCCTTCTCAGGCTCAGCCACACTGACGACCAATTATTATTAACGACTTCGACGACACTTACGACCAACCCTTCTTGTGAAACACTGTATCTCGTTCTGATATCCTTATTCTTGTATTTTTGAACACTTTACTTCCTATTCTGGGCTCGTTCTTGTTGGAGACTGTATCAAGATGGCGGACATCCAGAACGGGAGATGTCACGCACAGCGTGCACCCTTGGACAGCCCACCCCTCGTTCAGCACGGCAAGATCATACTGCAAGGTGCGCTTTTTATATTGCATTTGGTTCTACGCGCATATTCAGACGCACTGCGGTCGCCAGCCCACCACGTACGCGCTTCAATCCGGGATGCTGCACTCTGGCGCCGTACTAACCCCGTGGAAACAGATTGGGTGGATCATCTGCTCAGCCTTGACCTTGGTATCCATCGGTGTGTCGTTCTGGCTCATTAACAAACATCTGCGAAACTATACGAACGTGCGTATACCAAATTGTCAACCTACCTACTTCATTCTGATCTTTCCTGTTTGTTTAGAAATACGAGCAACGCTGTATGTATCCAAGCTTCTCAAACACCACAATGCCTCTCATAGTCTAATCTACTCCAGATATTGTTCGTATTTTGTTCATGGTCCCCTTATATGCGGTGATCAGTACGGCGTCCTTTTTTTTCTGGGTGAGCGTTGCGTTCCCACCGTGAACCATCGGGCGCAGACAGCTGATTATGGTTACCAGAATCACTCCACGCCACTCCTCCTTGTTCGGGATTGCTACGAGTCCACGGTCTTGACCGCGTTTTTCTATCTTTTGCTTCTGTACATCTCTCCGGATGTGCACGAGCAGAAGGAGGTATTCCGGAAGGTACGCGTCAACGGAAGCCCTCAACGAAGCTATATATGCTAATGATTCTTGTCACCCAGAATGGCCTCTCGCGACAGAACGACAAGGAGAGGCGCAGGCGAGGACAGCCCTTGCAGAAGTGGGTGATGCCCCTGGGTTTCGTGCGCAAAAAGCCCGAGGTTGGTCAATTCATACATCTATTCTTGTCCTTCGCCGAATATGGAGTATTCTGTTTTAGGATGGGCTTTATTTCTTGCAGCTGATGAAGTGGGGTGTGCTTCAGTACTGTGTAGTCCGACCAGGGTAGGTGCGCCGGGCCCTACCTCGTCGCGCAAAACTAAAGCTAGTCGCGTTACAGAACCACCTTGGCCGCGGTGATCCTCAATTACCTCGGCCTCTATTGCGAAGATTCCTGGAGTCTAGGTTGGGGTTACGTTTATGTATGTTCATCTCGGTCACTGCTGTCCTTCCCCCTTCCTGACGCACTTCCTTGTAGATCACCTTGGTTGTATCCGTATCCGTCTCTATCGCCATGTACTGCCTGATCCAAGTGTACATGGTCGTGAAAGTCGAACTCAAGCCGCACAGCCCTTTGCTCAAACTGTTCGCTATTAAAGCAGTTGGTGAGCTGCGTTCGTGCGACTATGGCGATGTCTCCTTCTGACTGTCGTCGCAGTGTTCTTAACCTTCTGGCAAGCAACAGCACTGTCTCTGCTCACTTTGTTTGGACTTGTGAAAGATGTAAGTCGTCATCAAAACAGAACGCCAACGTTAGCGTTACCTAACCAAATGTTTAATGTCTGCAGACTCCATATATGACTGCC
Source organism: Ganoderma meredithae (assembly GCA_022814645.1). Lineage (NCBI taxonomy): Eukaryota > Fungi > Basidiomycota > Agaricomycetes > Polyporales > Polyporaceae > Ganoderma > Ganoderma meredithae. The sequence continues at coordinate 22,142 of JAKLMY010000084.1, read as the reverse complement.
GACAACATCAACATTGGCATCGGAGCATTGCTGGAGACATTTGAGATGGCGTACGTCCCACTTATACTTATGTCTTTTTACCTTTCACATTCTCACCGCCTCTGCAGCATATTCGCCTGCCTCCACATCAAGGCCTTCTCGTACAAACCATACGTCACGGACGACTGCCCAACACCGCGATGGCGCTCCCTCGGGCACGCGATGAACTTCAAAGAGACCGCCCGCGAGATCTGGCATGGCTGTATCTACATGCTTCGCAAGAGCCGCGGGCATGAGGTTGACGTGCAGGCGCGCCGCGAGGCCGTCCTCGAGAACGTGTTCGGGCGCTCGAGATTCACCATCGCCCGGGACGCCAACGGCTCGTCGACGGGCATGGGCCATGCGTCGGAGAAGGATGTGAGCGTGAGTGTGCGTGTGGAGAAGGAGGTGCGCGTCGACGATGAGCGGCAGTGGCTCGGGGCTGGGGACGACTATGGGTATGGGATCGGGTATCAGGTGAGGAGGCAGAAGGAGCCGAGCGAGGGGCTGGAATTGCAGATCGAGAGGGAGCTCGCGCGGAGAGGATACTCTCTGCGAGGTGAGTAATTTCTCAGGGATCCACGGAGAATCAAATTGACGTTGAGGACGCACAGACACCGAGAGCGGAGCGTACTCTCCCATTGTCGACGCTGAGACTACACCCGCTCCTGGTCACCAGGGCGTTCAATCTTGGTGGCGCCGCATGTACAACCGTCTTTCGCAGACCGGGGCCGAAGCGGACCTTGACAGGACCAGCAGTCATCGCACTCAACGCACGTCATCACGCCGGCAGTCAAGGGAAGTCCTTGGAGAGGCCGCCGCTGCTCGGCTTCTAGTTGATGATCGAGAGGACGACTACAACGACCCTCCGCCTCCTTCCGCCATCCGCATGTACCGCGAGACGAAGCGCAAGAAGCAGGTGCCGAAGCGCAAGGCTCCTCCGCCGATGCAGCCGCCTCTCCTGTCCGCCTCATTCCGCGACATCCCGAGTCCCTTGAGCTCTCCAGAGATGCGAGATGGCACTCGCCTAATCATCCCTCAATCTCCTCGAAATCACGACCCTGCTCTGGACCCAGGGACTGTCCGCCAGGTTCCACCGCCGTTATCTCCAAGCGCCCAGTCAGTCCACGTCGACAGCTTCCTCGAACGTGTATTTGCGGGTTCCGTCGGACACGACTCGTCTGCGGAGATGCTGTCTGCTGGACCGTCGTCCTCGCAGTCTCACCAAAACCGTGTCGTTCTTGGACCGGTGCCCAGAGTATCTACCGGGGTGAAAGTTATGGCTCAAACCCCAGTCGTAGTCCATCCCTCCACCTCACACCCGATGAGTCCGCTTGTGCCAGTGAGCCCTCCTCCAGCGCTTTCAGTGCGTAATCCTTTACGGGCCCAGATGGTTTCCCCAGAGCGTACGCCCAACGCGCAAGATCCTTTTGCGTCTCCGCGGTCTCCTCCACCTGTCGCATCCCCTGAACGGAACGTTCCCGCTACGTGGGCGGAAGATCCACCGAGAGGGAGACGGTCATCGCATCGGCGAGACTCTGCCCAGTACTTCCCTGAGCCCGAGGTCAGCTCGCCAACGCAATACTCCCCCTCACCTTTCTCCCCTGTCCAACAATCCCCAACCTCTCTCCCGCGCCTGCAACGGAATAGCGTCGCATACTCGAGAGGCACGCGGCGGGATTCTGGGCCACCCTCACAACGACCGCAATACACACCGATGAACCGCTTCATCCCGACTAGGGACCGGATCGTCCTCCCCACCCCCCTCGCACCTGCGTCGTCAGGCAGCCCAGGGAACACCGCAAGCCCCCCACGGCAGACGTTCTCGCCGTCGCGGTACGCGCCGCCAGGGCTGGCGTCGTCGCCGTCCGCGACGTATCAGCGTTCGACTGCACCATATACCCCGTCATACCGACCCACCGCTAGGTAGCTAAGTGTTCGCTCTACCCTGGACTCTCTTGTGTTAGATGGTATCGGTCGTATACCCGTCTTGCTGTTGTTGTGGTGCTGTTGTCTTGCTGGTCCTCTTGGTGCGATCTCGTTGGATGTTTGCTCAACTTATGACCTATTTAGTGTTTCGTTATTATCCTTACGATCATTCACGACCCAGCTAATGAATTTAATGGCTGTTTCTTGCGCGAATTGCTTGGCGTGGATTGGCGCTCATCTATTGTGTGGCACGTGGGCAGGGAGACAATGAGGAAGGATAGACGCCGGGGAGGCGCCTGTGTCGATTGCTTTTTGTTGTGGATCTCAGCTGACGATCGCTTTGAGCTGCTCCCTTTGTTCTCCCTCGCTGCGTTTGTGTCTCGTTTCAATACGTCGTATCATCGCCGTGCTTCTCCGCCCACGCCTGAGTGGTTGTGCATTGTATTGCGTCCGGAAATTAAGCCTCACGTTTGTTCCCCAAGCGCGAACTCAAACACGAGCTGCAAGCTATAAGAATCCTCCTCCTTGTCCCCGAAATCCTGCGTGCTTCTCCAAAGCCCCATTGGCCCGCTCCAAAAGCGCGAATTCCTTTCCTCTAATTATCTTCACTTGTCACCACCATCGTCTGCGACGATCCTAACCCCTTGCGCACCTACGCCTGTTATTTTCGATCACATCGACCTCCCAAACCCTACCCGGGACTCACTGCCTACGCTCCTCACAACCTTCACAACCCTCATAACCCAAGCGTCTATCATGTTCGCGTCCCACGAGCCCACTCGGTACGTTGCCTCCGCCACCCTTCGTCATCCGGGTCTGTCGTTGACCTACCTGCTGCTCTGTCTAGCATGTCCTTCAGCAAACACATCGAGCGCCGCATCGTCTGCGCATGGAAGTCTCTCAGTCGCCGCGGCCGCAGGCACTACCGTGCTTCCATCCTCCTCCCCGACGACTTCGTCCTCCTCACCTCCCGCCGCCGCAGCGTGCGCTACGTCTAAACGCGTCGTATTATGCACCACGGTGCAGCATGTGCCTCTTCCAACGTCCTTATGACCCCGCCACACACTGCACGCCTTGCAGGGTGGACCTTGACCTATGACCAATGTACGCCGACCACACGGACACATGCACACATGCACCCCCGGACCTTTATTACGTTATGCCCCATGCCACTTTAATACCTGCGTCGGATTCGGACACACTCGCTACTATACCACCGTCACTAGATACCGCCCGTAATCACTCACCCTTCTCCGTCGCTCTCAGTCTGTATCCTTTAGCTGGACTTTGTAGTAGTCTCAGTAGCATTGGATTCTTGTATCGTTGGCTGTAGCTCTAATTTATTATATATTGCTACGTGCGCTCTGTCCCCTGCGCGATGCTCAGCGCGATGCACAACATCCAAGTAACTTACAAGATGTCAACAAGTAAATCACTAAGCGAACCCGTGAGGCGACGTTGGATGGACGAAGCGCCTTTAGTCCCATGAAGGTGTGTGTCTGGACATGAAACCTTGCCAGACTAAAACCTTCTACGTATGTACTACTGTAGCTAGCGATACAGATGACGATCGCGCTGCTGCTATACAATAAAACCTCGAAAAAATGGAATAGTTCTAGCTTCCACACTGTCCTGATGTCCAAGTCCCTCCCACAGAGCAACAGTGGTGCACTTCACGCCGCGCCGCTCGTCGTCGCGCCCGCAACAGGGCCGCCGTGTTCCTTGACCAGAGCCGCGGCTTCGTTCGCACAATCAGTGAGCGCCCCAGTCAGCGTCCCCACACGAGTACGAAGCCTGTTGTACTCCGCGCAGAGGCCCTCGTACTCCCGGCTCTTCGTCTTGTGCTGTCCTCGCAGCCCCTTCAGCTCACCGCGGATCTAGGTATTCATGGCCGCAGGATCAGCAGGGGCGTTGACGAGCCTGAGATCTGAGAACGCGCCATGCCGGATATACCTTCGCGAGCTCCTCGCGCATCCTATCCCGCTCGTTCTGCAGCGCCTGGATGCGCTGCGCCAGCTCGTTGCGCTGAACTTGCTCGTCGTGCTGGGCGCGTGCCTGAAAAGATGATAAGGATCAGCAATATCCCTTCCCCAGAGTCGACACGCAGGACATAGACATGTCCAGGCTCCAGATACTCACCAACTGCAGCGCCAGTTCTTTCCTCTCCATTATGTCGGCGCATCGCTCGTCGCGCTGGCGGTGCGCGAGCCGCAAGGAACCGTCGTACACGTTCGTGATTGCGCTAAACGAAGGCGTGCGGGGCGGCAAGCCCAAGCTCGATGCAGCCTGGTCCAAGTTCTGCCCATGGCGAGCATATACCCATCTTAGTCCACATATAGGCCGGCATTGCGTTTTGCAGGGGCGCTCACCTGGGTCGAAAGCTGCCTCAAAGGCGGCGAGTGCCGGTGGGGACGGCGGCTGGGGCTGCCCGGGGTCGCGCCTCGCACCGACGCAGCGCCAAGGGTGTTCTCCCTGAACCAACGATGCGAGCCCACGCTTGCACGGGAGCCGTTGCGCGATGGCCCGGGGGCCCAGGGGGCGCCTCGCATCAGTGGTGGGCGGCGTGGGGAGGCCGCTGGGGTTCCTGCTGACGGGAGCTCGTTGGGGAGTGACGGGCGGGATGATCTCCATGTGGTTATGCACGATGTGGAGGTCAGAGATACTGTCTTCAAGAATCAGAGAGGTGGAGGGATCGCTGACGTTGCGACACGGCAGAGGGGGCCGGCGGGCTGCTGAGGGCCGAGCTGTGGAGATGAGGGAGCGGTCTGACAACCGTCAGGGTTCGGGCTTGTGCTCTCAGCGTCAAGAGTCAGTGGGGTCGCGTTGCCACCACTCGAAGCTGCTTGCAATTCAGCAACGCGCGCTCATAGGTTGGTGTTCTCAGTCATGAGATTGCTGTTCTCCTTCTGCCACTCATCTCGTTCTTCTAAAACCATGCCGTAGTCGACCTGGAGTTCTTCATGCATCTTCTTCAAGGCATTGTTCTCTGCGCGCAAGTCATCATTCTCGTCTAAGAGCTCGAGCATCAGTAAAACCGACAATCTCTGGAGTCTGGGTCGTCTGGACGGCGCCCTCCACCAACGCGAATCCCGGACCCCAGTCATCGTGGAGGACTCCGCTCTGCTCAAAACTCAGGTGAGAGCTCACCTTGGGTGGCCCCGTTCGGACGCGAAGCCTGCTGCGTGTTGATGGCGGGTTTTGAAGTGTACGGAGACGAAACTCGATGAGGTCTGGACTCTGAACACAGGTCTGGAGGGCGGGGCGCTATGGTGGCGGTGCTTGAAGCGTCCTTCATTACTGTAAACGGCAGGTATGGGAGCTCTGGACGTGCTGGACCCAGACCCCTCAGAGCTTTGCATGTTTTTCTGATGAGAACCCTGTCCCAGAGCTGGAAGCCGGTGAGGGAAACCTGTAGCTATGACAACACGACTTTCCAAGCACGTACCTCTCTGGCGGTGAGATTCCTCATCCTGCCGACGGCAACGCGGAGCAAAGACGAGATCCGGGCGATGTCCGCGTCCTCAATATTCACCTCGCTCCCTCCGATTCTCTCGATCCTGAATGACAGGTGTTGGGTGCCCCAGGCATCGTGGCTTGGAGGAAGAGGAATATGGTACATACGCTTCCCGGAACTTCCCACTTGGCTGTACCAGTCCTTCGCCTGAAGGGTGCTTCAACAGCTCTCTCTGGATGCTCTGAATGACGCGTCAGTTAGCGCACATGCAGGCGACAAGGAACAGTTACGAGGTTCTTGAAATATAAAATAAGTGCGTATGCATCCTCGCGCGTACCTTGTTACAAGCACTCCGCGAGCCTCCATCATTTGCACGACTACCAAAGAGACGAGGTAAGTATACGTCTTCGACAGACCGACAATGTTCGAGACGCAACTTACTTTCTTCGACCAAGTCATCAGGGTTCAAGGCGTTCAAGTTGGTCTTCTTACAGAGATGGTAGTCGACGCCTAGTCAGACCGTTTTGCCAGCTGTAGTCACCGGAAAGACACTGGGATGTGCTCATGATCCGCGTACGCAACCCTCGGGGCTTTGGGCATGGGCGCACAGCGACAAGTTCGACAAGACCAAACAAGCTTGAAGGGGGCGTCGAGAAAGTACGACAAGACTAGGGGAGAGACGGAAGCCGATGGTTACTTGGGGGGCAGCATCAGGCTGCTATATAGACTATGAGGCGACGGGATCTGTGAGTGTCCAGCACAAAGAGACAAAGAGTGAGGCCGAGCGTCGCATACTCGAATGGTTATGTACCTGCTGGAGGCCTTCCGGGGGGGTGTAAGATCGTCATCTGGGGTCTTCGACCGACGAGACTCAAGACCAAGGAGTCACCAGACCACATTGACCATGCACTGCGGTTCCTGAGGCCTGATGGTGCTGGATGCGTCTCGTTGTCCTTTTTGGGCTTTGTAGCCACGCTTGCAACCGCTGTGTTTAGCCAAAACAAAAACGCCAAGGTTCGAATCCCACGCCGGGCGTGCGTCCCGAGAACCTGAACAATAGAGAAGCATGTCGCATCGGCGTCCAAACGTAAACGAGCGACTCCGATTTCCCGGATGTATCCTCGGAATGGCAGGGCTACCCGAAGGACGAAGGTGTTGGCCCCTGAAGTCAACATGCGATCAGGGCTGCACGCTTTTCGACCGAGAGGATCTATACGGATGGCATGGACAATCGACAACAACTCATGGGTTTGAAGGCAAATATTGCCCGTGAAAGGCGATACAGACAGAGGGCTACGGAAACGCTTACTGGACGAAATCTGGATACATGCGTTTAGCAGGTAAAGAACACCAGGGCAATCGCAAGTTTGTCGCGGGTCGGGAAAGATGACTGCAGGCTCCATCTAGCAATGTATTATACACCAAATGCCTCCATGCCAATCACCTGGAAGGGAAGCGTCAACATCAATCAAGGAGACCGAGGAGAGGAGTACGTACCGAGTGATGAGTGTTACTTTCGGGACGCTGGGAGAGTTCACATACTGTATGGACCGAGGCCGGGGCCAATGAATGCATGATAAAGAGCTTCGATCTCTTGCTCTTTCATCTGTAGCTCCTGTTGTAGCCGCTCCAACGACAACTCCATACCTTTCCTCGCCGCCTCGCAAGCCTTGCCCTGTGATTACACTGCTCAGCGTACCGGCATTGATAGACAAAAGCGGAGAAGTAAATACCATCTTCAGGAGCTCCTCTGCGATGTAGGCTTGACTTTCTGCCAACTGTTGCATGTTTATATACTCGGTCCCGGTGGAAGAACTTGCGCCAGAAGGACCAGGCACATGGGAAAAATCGAGTTCGACGTCGCCCAGCACATCTTCGGTGCTTCCAAAAAGCATGGTCTCATTGATGACCTCATGTATGGCCAAGGTGTGGCAAGTAACGTCAGCGCGCGGAGACTGATCCCACAGTCTAGGGGAGGCCCTGTCAGGAAGCGTCGGTTCATATTGCAGCGGAGCAGGAGAGCCGCGTCTGCACGACGATATGTTGAGAATGGTTGCTCGCGATCCTGGTACAACAGTGAAGTTGACATACCCTTCTTCTAGATACTGCTCTCCCGAAGGGTGGACATCGTCGTCCAAGTATTCGGAGCCGAAGGATATGCCTGTGGCTTCGGTAGGCGCGGGACTGGGCTGCCGCTCAGCTGCAATGGGTGCCTGGGGCTCCTCTGGGGTATACGCACAAGCCTGAGGTGCGTATCCCTGCCGAAGGCATAACGCGATTAGCTGGGTACACAGACAGCTCAGCTTGCCGTTCACCGATCAATCTGAAACGCCTTACGTCGCTCCTTTTCATTTTCCTGATTGGAGGAATACGCTGCTTCATGTATTTACCCACAATAGCCGGATCGGCATCCTCAGCAAACATCTGCTGGGCCTCTTTGGCACTGTCATGCAGCTTGATCAGACCATCGTACATGTTATTGCGACTGAACACTTACGCCACCATGAGCTCGTTACAAGCCTTGAATTTCAGTTCTCCGTCTTCAGTAGGCGGCCGAGGTATCAATTGACCCTGCGACATCTGTAGTGAGAGGATGCACAGTTAGAACAAGTGCCCTGACGTGCAATCGACAGTGATTCGTGCGTACAAGGGAGAGAATCATTCCACCAGTCTCGTCAGTATCAGCTTTGTGTCTCTTGCGACCCGACGAACGCCGCTTAGCACAAGTTGCTTTCACTGGACATCGACCATGAAGTCAATCTTCCATAATTGCTGACTCCAGGCAGAGCGGGAAGACGAACCAGATTGCCTTATCTTTGTGACTGTGAAAGACCTGCTACCATATCTGCTTAGAGCGCAGAATAGCTCTGCAGGACGAGGATGAGAGTAGTACTACTTAGTGCAGAGTATGGGAGGCACTGAACGCTTACTTTCCGGCCGAGTGGCTGGCTTGGGCTGCTTGGATGAGCGACGCTTCGCAGACTTCACGGTAACCATTGGCCGGGTTGAAGGAGGTGGACACAAGTACCCCGGAAGGAGGGAGTTCGATCAGACTATATAGTCAGTAATGAGTACCCCGCGACGCCCCGCCGAATTACGAACAGCAAAAGTAACGTAGCAACCACGCTGAGGCTCGGTGACGGGGCAACGATGTCATGAAAAGCAACTGAATAAGATAATCACTACACTATAACATGACCGTAACCCTGAAACCTAATGTGCTACCGTCAGACTGGGGAAACATAAAAGGATGGCCAGACAACAGACCTCGCGTCGCCGATGAAGCCCTAAATAATAAAGTGGTCTGCCCAGTGGCGTATGACGCCCTCGCCCTGCCTGTGGCTGGGGAAGCGCTTCACGTCCCGCGAGATGATGACCGCATGCGAGTTCCGCACGGGATGGATGAACGCCAGCTCCTTCTTCAGCCCCGGTAGCGTGTTAAGCCACGCCACGATCTTCTTCTGCACATCCGAGAGCACGAGGTCTTGCTTCTTCTCCGCCTGCGCCCTCGACGCCGCGTCGAGGTCCGCCTTCGCCGCCGACACGGACGCAGGCAGCGAGGGCTGGGACGACCCCGCGTCGGACTGGCCTGGGCTGTCAAGCATGTCGACAACGGCGTCCTCCATCTCGCGCTCGAGGCGGGCGATGACGTGCACGAGGCGTTCCCGGCTTGACTCCTGCTTCTCGAGCAGCTTGATTCGGGCGCGGGAGGCGTGCGAAGCCAGCGCGAGGCGGGTAATGATGAGGGAAAATATTAGGGGAACGAGGATCGGAGTCGAGAGGAGAATGATCTGCACAGCAAATGTTAGCGCACAGACATACAGGGCAGAGAATGAGTGGCACAAACCACGTTCCAGGGGAAACCGAATTGGAGTGCAGGAGGGAGGAAAGGACGGTCGGACTTGAAGCCTTTGAACCAATTCTTAGTGAATACACGCGGTTTCGGGGGCGTTTGGAATGTTCCGGCCTCAGATGGGGTATACGACTTGATTATAGGTGAGTATTCTTCGTCTAATTCTCTGTGGACGTGAAAACGAATGAGACTCGCGCATACAGCCAACAATTCAAGGGCTTACATCTCCATGCCATTTAGTTTGTGGTTCAGGAATATATCTTCGAGTTCTATAGCAGCCGTTGCATAGGGTACTGTGACGTCATTGACTGCGTTGGCATAGAAGCGAACTTGTTCGAAGCGCGTCAAAGCCTTGAAGAATATGCGGTCTGTCCGAGACATTTCGCATCACCATGTATGCTAGCTAGAATTAAGTTGATAGACGCACCAGGATCGGCCATAACCTCAAGTAGCGGTCGCCCGTTCTCAGACCATTTGTCTACCTATCAAACGCAAGACTGAGCACCGTGTCCAGTTGATCAGCCGACGACACGCACAACGTAGAACTGCTCTCCGGTCCTGGACAGCAGCTTGGGGCCGAAAAATGCGAATACCTTCGACATAAAACCGCGATATCTTGGGAGGCCGATATGGGGTGTCGCGACGGTATTAAAGTTAACGGGTATCACGTCTTCGAAGAAGCCTCGTTGGTGCAGGATGCTGTATGCATGCTCAGCAACGCAACGAGGGACATACAGCGAGATCAGCGCACCCGACGACATATCTTGAGATCAGCCCTCCGAGACTGTATCCGGTCACTGAGAACCTCGTAACCTTCTTCCCCTCGTCCTTGAGCTTCTGCACCTCATCGTGTATCTACCCGCGCCGGCACACATCGCGGACCGTAACCCACAACTCCATTGAGTACCCCAAAGAGCTCAGGAGTTGCAGCTCGGGGGAACTCTCACCTCCTCGGCCACGCGTTCTCCTCCCCAGTCGATACCGTCGTACGTCCCGTCGTCCTTGTTGGTCTCCGCGACGAGGAGGTGTAACCGCTCGCCATTCGGACCTCTCTCCGACTCCTCCTGCGCGCGTTTCTCCTCCATGATCCGGCGCATCTCCGACAGATGGACGGGGTTCCCCCACATGCCGTGGATCAGGACGAGGAGGTGGACGCTCTGCGAGTCGTCGGAGTCCACTTGGGTGCAGGACATTGTGGAATTCAGAGTTCGTCAAGCCTTCAAGGGTTGCGCGGGGTATTCGAACAGAGGATGCTGAGTCTATAGGAACCCAAGAAAGCTAGGAGAGGTGAGATGCAGAGGAAGCAAAGGAGAGTGAGCGGAAGGAATGGAGGAACATATATGGATGCGGTGGGAGCGCAGCGGATGCATAGTGTGAGACAAGTAACCCAGCCTCCCAGGGCCTAACGCGGGCTCGGAAGTGACGCGTCCAGCGGCCGACGGATCACAGTGGATCACCCGGAGCAGTCTCGTCGCAGTGGGCCTGACTAACCGCACTCGTTCGGCCAATCTGCCCCACTCATTTGTCCGGTCGGTATTTGTACCCTCGGATGCGGATACAATATTCAATAACATTTTTCCAACCAAACAGCACGCTACCGAATCCGGCTGTCGGACCACGTGCAATCGTATGCGCAGCGATTGCAGTACACATTACGGCATTATAGATTCGGTGAGGTGGACGGAAAGGCCGTGGGCCTATTCGTAAGTACATCGTGATACATCCAGCAAAATCGTCAGTGTCAAGGCAACAAATCGGTACAAGTCCAGGGTTTTTCTTTAACGAAACTCATGCTTGGAACTACGAAGCAATTGCGTGAGCTCGTGCGCCGATAGTCGAAAAGAAAAATTCACACACCTGGAAGAGCATCGACGTCGCCCAAGGCTGCAGGTGCTGGTCAGGGCCAAGGTACGACCACACGCTCGTCCTCGACATCGTCTCCTTACACCTACATGCACAGAACCATAGTTCGTAAGCGTAGTTCCGAGTACTTGTGAGAAGCGACATGGCGTACCGCTTGAGCGTGAGAGAAACACCAGGCCCCCGTGTCGCACCCTTGAAGCTGTACACTGCACGAACAATCTGGCCGATCATCTGCGTAGTTTCACTTAGCGTCCTGCTCGGAGCCCTCACCGAGTAAATTGAATGAAGAACAAACTTACCTTAGACGACAGGTCCAAGCCGATACACCTTCCAGCACCGTCAATCACCAAGTACTTGTCGAAGCCCCGCGAAGGGTTGACTTCCTTGGGATCGGTGAAGATGTGGCCCTGTATCCAGAGGGGGGATTGGAATCGCGTATCGTCAACTGAGCCACCAAAAGTACATACGCTGATATTCGCGGCTGAGACGTCAACGAGGACCTGTGTCTTCGCCTTGAGCTCGCCATGACTGACCTTGACGTCATGCAGGACCTCGCGGTAAACGCCGCGGAACGTCGGGTCAAGACCTGATCTACCGTGAGCTTCGGTGAGTGACCGGATCAAACCCAGAACGTACGGAGCGCTTCGAGGACAAAGCCCTGCAGCATTGCCTCGTCCTTCGGGTTCAAGGAAGCTGACTTTGAAACCAGGGTCTGAACGTCAGCTGGCTTGCTGGGATCGAGGTAGAAGTTGACAACGTTCACCGCAGCTGTTTTGCCGACACACCATCAGCTATCAGACACCGATTCGACTGGCATGCGGTACAAACCTTGCGACAGCTCCGCGGTGGTGCCGACCAACAGCGCGAGAACGAGGTTGGTCTGTGTCTCCACATCGTGTCCCAAACCGTGCAAGCGCTGTACGAAAGTGTCGCTCTCTCCCTTAGGCTTTCCGAACACCGAGTGGAACAGATTAATGATCGAGAGCTACAAGAAACGAACACAATCAGCACGGACCTCGGACACGGACGCAACGCGAGACACATACGCGGGAGCCGCCGCCAATATGCCTGCGGATGATACCAGACAGCTTCTCCATGTTGCTCTTAGCGGCCAGACGGAGCGTGTGCAAACGCCCAGGCTCAACGTCCAGGAACAGGTAACTGTAGACCTCCGCGAGGGCATCGAACAGCTCCGCAGGCGTGTAGTCGCCCTCGGCGTCTGCGCTCTCCTTCAGCCGGACACCAGCCTATTGAGTGTCCCCCTAGATCAGCACCGCTCGCAAAAACCATAACCACAGCATTCAACCATCACGCACCAGCTCGGCAGCCCAGTAGACAGGGACGCGCTTGAGGACATCCCTCACGAGGTCGACGGTGTGCGTGGACGTGCCGACGCTTCTGCACGACTCGCGCTGGATGAGCTCGCGCGTCTTCTCGTAGAAAAAGCTCTTGATGCTCGCTTCCGCGTCCGGCGCGCCCGTCAGCGCACTCAGGAGCGCGCGCTGCTCCCGCGCCGCCCTGGCGGGGTCGTCCGACGCAATGAAGAACCTTAATGTCCAGTCCAAGTGGGAGTCCGAATCCGAGCCCCAAATAGAACCGTCAGCGGACGGCCCCGCATGCCCGGAACCGAGCAGAACCAGAGCGGAGATGGAGGTGCCACTCACCCGTCTCCGTGGACGACGTTCCTCACACGCTCAGCAAAGCTCGCCCGGAAGCACTTCTCGTCGTGCAGCACCGCGCGCACGTCCTCGTACCCTGCGAGCACCTTCGGGTCCGCGATCCGCGTCGGCTTCTCCAGGCTGTACACGCCCGTCTGGCCGAGCTTCGTTAGGATCTTCTCCATCGCGCCAGGGGTCATCAGCGGGAACCACGCGTACGTGCTGTCGGGGGAGAACTGGTCGGGGAGCGTGCGGTACAACAGGCGGCCGAGCATCGAGCCACACCCGGGGCCCGCGGGGTCGCGCTGGCAGTCCGCGAAGCCCCACGCGGTCAGGTTGAAGGGCGTGAAGTCTGCGGTGTAGAAGCGGTCCCCGCGCGTGAGGGCAATCGCGTCGCTCAGGATCGCGCGCGAGATGGTGTAAGCTGGACGGAGGATGGAGCCCTCAGCGTGTTGGTCCAAGTGAGGAGAGCAGGTGGCTTACATGGGCAAAGGCCGGCACCCTCGATGACAGGTTTGGCCTCCTCGGCCTGCAAACCGACGTAGAGCTCGAGGCGGTCGATATCGCCATACAGCTTTTCTGCGGTGCTCGCGATCTCGGGGTTCGAGTTCCATTCCAGGAAGCTCGAGTACGCTGTCGAGCTGTTAAGGGTAGGTTCGCGCGACAAGTCTCGTATCACTTACTTTTCAAGCCCAAGAACTAAAGGGGCAACGAGTGGTCAACGCGCTGCAATCGGCGAAGGCGGAGGAAACTTACCTTGCGGAAGTCGTTCAGGGAGCAGACACCCCACTGACGATTCGACTCGATACCCATTATCTCGTGAAGGCGCATACAGTGCGGCGTGCCGCGAGCCTTGAATGCACCAGCGGGCTCTTCCGTACTATTGCCGCTGTCCAGTCAGAAAACCACACAAGGCCCTTACATGACAGAGGCACTCACGCTACGATGATGACACCTGCAAGCGCGTCGTTGCTGAACTGGTTCGTGTTCGGGTCGCGTTTCAGGCTGCGGGTAACCAATCAACGGACATGCGGATTGGAACAGTGGCGCCGCTGTCAAACCTTCCAAAGGTCCAGTGCGACACGTCGGGCTCCATAGCTTGAACTTTCTGTGCAAGGTCCTTGAAGTCTTTGATCGTGAGCTAGATACATGAGGAGGAAGCTCAGCGTCAGAGGGGGTTCCTTCAAACATTAACGCGACACCGACCTGCTCCACAGTCTTGTCGGGGAAGTATTTCTGGCCCATCTTCGCCACCCACTCTTCGTCCGCCTGCGACGTCGTCGCATGCCACCTGTACAGGCAGTTGAACTGCGCAAACTCAACTGTCAGCCCCGTAGCTCTGGATCGACCCTTCACACGAGCAGTGGAAATAGGGAGCACTGCTACTGACCTCGACGCTGCACGAGTTGCCGCGCCCCCGCTCGAACATGGAGTGGTCGGCATTCCGCATTTCTTCGAAGGGGTTGAACGCCCAGCTGTTCCCTTCGCGCACGAGACCCAGGATCGCGGCGAAGTAGTCCGACATGACGATGCCCGCGAACCACGCGCAGTTGATCAGCCGCGCCGTCTGGAAGATGTCCTCATCCTGCAGCACAAGTGCCTTTGGGTCCTTAGGCGGGGGATTGCTGTACGTCTGCCGCTCGTTCAGATCCAGGAGGCGCGTGGCGATGTACTGCGTGGAGGGCACATGTCAGGTCACTGAGGAGAGGAAGATAGTGTGGGCGGGTTTACGTTGTGGTTCCTGTTGAACAGAGTGAGGAGCACGCAAACTGCCGGTGGGAGGAGCAGCAGGCGGTCTTCGGCAAAAGTGTCGGGGATAAGGAGACCGCACCCGTCCTTGATACGGATCTTATCCTGCGTCTCCTGGTCGTTGCCGTACAGCGGCGCAAGATCGACATACGACGACGTCTCGTTGATATGCACCTTTTGGTGTGACGTGCGGAAGACACTAGCGTGCGACCCTGCATGAGCCTCGTAGTCTGACCAAGGAAGAGAGGAATGCTTACGTGTGGATCACTAGTGCCGCAAACGCGAACATCATGCTTGAAAGACCTGCCGGATGGGGTACGAACTGTAAACGACGTGAGCTAATCTTGAACCGCTCTAGGCAATGCACAAAGTGTGGTCTGACCTTCTCCCGTCTAAGCAACGTGTCGAACACAAGTCCGGCATCGGGAAGTTCATTGCGAGGAAGCGGGTGGGTCTGCGCCACGCTGCGTGAGTATGGGGTACCGGCCTTGCCCAAGTCAGGCATGGCGGGGTTGTTGTTTCCGCCGTCTGCGCTTCGGTATTTATAATCCGGTCCAATGGAAGTGTCGGGGGGGTGAGGAAGATCTTCATAGACTATGTGCGGAAGTCAAGGTCAAAGTCATGAGAAACACGCGTTGGGACGGATAATATACAAGATGCGCACGTAGTTTGATGAGCTCTGACTGCAACTTCCTCGCCGCGGCATGCTCAGAGTTATTCGATAGATAGACTAGTGTGTGTTCCAACTGAAGGTATGTTAGCACCAGCGAAGATGCTCTCAACCGATGGCACGCACGAGCATCTTCCGATCGTCGATAGAGTTAAGGTGGGTCAGGCCATCGATGATGCTGTCCTGTATCCAGGGTGAATAAGAGTGACAGGTGACTGAGTGAGATTGGCACGTACGATGGTGGAGAACTCTCCGGCGAAAGGGAGGTGTTTGCGAAACTAGGTGCAAGGAGGATGCATGAGGGAACGTGTCATGGACAAGCTGGTGCGACGCACCTCGTCGCGGAGCTTGTCAAAGCCCTTGGTAGGCTGGGAGGATATGCGTTGGAAGTCATCCCTCTCTTCTTTGGTGAACGAGCGAGAGAGTCTAGATGTGAGGGTAGACATGGCGGGAGATGAGGTGGGTGGAGAGTAGTGGGGGAAGCACTACGTTTGGGGGAGGCTATATATGCAGGATAAGCAATGCGCGTCCGTACGGGAACTATCGTGCAGAGGCAGGGATCGCACAAAACGTCATGAGGGTATCGTCCGGAGGGCGCGGCTGATCTGGATCGCACTTTTCCGAAGAGGGGGAGAAGGATGCAGTCTGCAGAGTGTGAACATGAATGGTATTAGCAAGCACGTAAGATGCACGTTAATGGGAGTTAGCGAGCGCGAGAGGACGGGAGTCGGGGTCTGAAGATGGCGAACGAGGAACGGCGAACGGGACACGGAAAAGTGGACAGAGCCAGACAGAGCCCCGCGCGGCGACAAAAGCGGCCAAAGCGATTCGCCCGTGCAGATGACGAGGCATGAATCTCCATCAAGTGACCGTCCCCCCATGCAGGGAAGCTGCCCTGTCATATCCACACCACTGCCAGCCTACCCGTCCGGTAGCGCTTCCTGCTTCCCCTCCAGAAGCCGCTCAATCCACCACGCGCCGCGCTCACCCATGATCGCATCCAACAAGGCCCAAGCCAGGCTTACAATCGTCACCCACGCTCGGCCCTACGGGTCACCGCAAGCAATCGAGCTTCTTGCCGACGCTCACACTTGGCCGATTCATGGGACCTTCGGACGGACAGCGAGACTCTAAGTAGTCGGCCGGAAGCAAACTGCCTTCGTACCTGAATGCTCCGGCACCGTTATGGCACAATGGCTGCTGATGCACGTGACCCAGCAGCCATTAAGGACACATTGATGTCGGCGAACACGTCCGTACATGCCACGTTGAATGTCAGGCTGTCAGCGTCCGTGCATTCCGAGTGGCCTGCGATGTGTCGTGCCCGGCGAAGCTACAGCGCCGTCGATACTACTGTGCCAGCGAGGAGAGGAGATTATAATTACGTGAAGACTGTCCACCGACAGGATCGGACTGTGGGCGGGGCATGTGTGCGCGGCGCCGTCGGTGACAGCAAGCAGGACGAAGTGGCCGGAAAAGGGGCCTTGAATTGCCCCCGGTGCGCAGTGCTTCAATTTGGTCTCCCGCAAGCGCCCGCGCGCTCACTGCACAGCTTTTGAGCTGCGCTAAAAGTGTCCACCCTTCCATTCTTGACAGGAGCGTTGCATGGACTGTGGAATCGATCTCAGCTCAAATGGCCCTCTTTGGCGGCCGATACGATCATACAGAGCATTGAAGATTAGACTGCACCTTCCGATCCTGATTCTTCTTTGTAACGGGCAGCCGTAACGTCTGGTTTTGTCCCCCTCTGTCCATGGCAGAATAATCGTGACTCACCGGACGTCCAACAGGGATCCACAGGCGAGCTGTAAAGTCCGAGTCAGTTGTTCGCAACTACGAGACTCTAGTTTTACAAAACATAGCCCTTCGAGAGGGTCTCAACTTTTGAATCGCAACGCAAGATTCAAACCTAGGCCCTTCTGCTCGTTGTGCCACTCTAACGCCTCGGATAAAGTGAGCCCATGAGACCCATGTTAGTACACAAAACACCGAGAGGTCTGACGTCAACTCTGCAGTTTTCCCGCAGCGCCCTCCGAGCTTGTTGGACACAAACGCCGTGGCCACCAAGAGGGCTACTGGCATTGCATTTGCGCCGTCCTGGCGTTATCTTCCACGTTCGGTGTAGACCATGAGCCGTCTTTCGGAGTAGTACTCGCAGGACATCCCTCGGTTGCACGGGCCACCTTCGTGTGGCCCGGAAACATGCCAGGCTCCCGGTATGACAGCTTCCAGAGTGCAAGGCAGAGCTGTCCCGTGTCCGAAGCAATTGACCCCGAAGTCCGTCCGGTATGGGTGACGTTGCTGCTGCTTGCAGGAACTGATCGCCGTTTCAGCAGTCGTCATTCGTTCCCGCCTGTGATGATCGTATGTCGGGACTGAATCGGAAGAGAAGACAGCCCATGCACTGTTCTAGAAATCAGCAGCGACTTCTCCCACGCCCACTTTCGGCTTTTCACTTGAACCAGCGACAGCAGCAGCTCTCTGCCAGCTGCAGTGACACCCCCGAATTTTGGCGTGTCGCTGGAGTGCAGAGAATGGCAGCAAATGTCATGGAAGTGACGTAGGCCTTCCACTTCTCTGCATGCGCACCGTAGTTACCCTGACTCGCTCTGAACTCTACAGACCGGCCCGTTCTTCTCCGGGGCCTACGTTCCCGCCGGCTGGCCCATTTCCGCTGTCGGAAAACATACGATCCGCCGGTGAATTGAAGCAGCTCGAGGCGCCCAAACATACTCTCCGCCTCGTGTTGACATCTTCAACAAGTGCTTTTCCTACCCGCAAAGGAGGCAAGGCGTTTCATTCTGATCATCGAGTCTCGACCGCACGTAAAGCGCACCGGTAAGACGCTAGGCCTGACCAGTGACGACATCGTCTTTCTTGCGATCCCGCTCTCGCGCGTAGAGTACATCCGAGTCGTCCATGCGCGTCCCGGCACCACGACTCACTACATACCCGCGACGTCATCGCGCAGTTGCATACTCCAGCGCCGCTGTTCGGCTCGGGGAAGACTTCAGCTTCCATGCAACCACCTCGATGATGTGCAGTACTTCCTCCCGTGGAAGGCGTTTGTCCATGCTCACCCTCCCCCACCCACGGCCGCCAAAGTTGCGCCACACATCTTCCCCCTGAATTCTGTCGCGCATACAGCATTCACAATATTCACAGGAGAGTCTCGTCCAGCCATAACGCCCTACACGCGCTCTTCTCGTCCTGATCCACAGTCGTCCTTTACGCAGGGTCCCAGAGCATCCGCGCCTCCACCGGGCCCCGGCTCGCCTTCTAGCCAGGACGAGCGCAGTGCGCTTTGCCGGTGCCACAACGGCTTACAATGCTTCAAGCGCCACTGTGCTTCGAATTCGCGCCGCGGACCTCGGTGGGAAGGGCCAACATCCACATGGCGTCCACGTTCCTGGTGAACATGACGGACGTCGCCCCTGAGCGGCTCCGACCTACTTGTCATTCCGAGTGCTGCACGCCCATGAGCCACTGGAAGGCGACCGTGCCACTGCTGTGGTTGTCCGGACGACGGACGCTGGTGCTAGCTGGTCGCGCCTGCGGCAGGGCTCGCGAGCCGTCCGGATACACGCAAGTCCAAGTCCGTATGGTGCTTGTACTCGGAGATGTGGGGGACTCGCACGCGCAGCTCACCTCCTCCCTTCCCGGATGAGCATCCTAGTGCTTCTACCCGCGGCGCTCCTACACATAAGTTTCGTCCCGTACTTAACGGATCTGGCGTAGCGCCATTACTGCGCCGTCAGCAGAAAAATGAGGTGCATGCCAGTGTCTGACGGCGCGTGAATAAGCAATACAGTACTTTGTAGCAAGATTACAACAAGGCAGCCCCCTACAAGCACGGCAAAGATTATTGAGACAGGCCCCGAGAGATTCCCGGAAATACGTCTACCGACCACACTACAGCTACATACAGTCCAAGATCAGTGCAATAATACATTTCGGACCCGTCTGCATCAACTTTGTCCCCAGAATGGTTTCCGACTCGCTGTTCCATCCCACTGCGAAGCGGACCCAACCCCGACCCGTGTCCAGCTGCAGGTTGTGGTGCACCAGAAGGCTCATCATCACCGAGGTCCAGGGCTGATCCCCGACCCATCGCACACGACATTTGGCACGAACCTCCTCAGCCCTTCGATGTCCTTCTCCTCAGCATGCTTGCAGTTCCTGAGCTCCAGCGTCTCGAGCGGCACCCCCTGCTTGCTACGCAGCGTGACCGAAGCGAACAGGTTGTCGATGAATACGGGCTCCTCATCTTCGTCGTATGAGTCTGACTCCGAGCCGCCATTCGGGGGCACGTAGCAGAACGCCACTTCCAACGCAGCACAGAGCTCCAGCAGAGAGAGCATGCCAATGCTTTGCCACCTTCATAGACTCCACGTGGGAGAGGAGGGGGGACATTTCCTGGATGAATATCTGCATGGAGTTCTCCCTCTCATCTCCGTATATTCCGCTGAAGGCTAGGCGGATAGGCATGTGGTCCCACTCCCTAGACATGTCTGCTGTTTGCCACCCATAGTGTCACAAACATTCCACTCAGCACCTGCCCCAGCACCTCAATTCCCTTTCTCGCCCATGCAGCATTTTGTTTCCTTTCTCGGACTCAGCACCTCTGTTTCCCGTTCCGGTCACCTGGCACTCTAGTTTCCTTTTTGGGATGGTTTGCTTCCCATGTCAATCCCATTGTTCTCCATTGGTTAGCAAACCCATCCCTTGTTCTCTAGTACAATAGTCCTTGTAGTCCTATCATCTAGCAATGTTGTTGTCTTATGTACCATTGTACTTTCCACTGGTTCCCATATTCATAGTTACTCTTTGTCCCCAGTTCCCATTGTTGTGTACATGTATATAAGACCTGTACTTTGCTACCTGGAGACCTCAGTTTCAACCTCTTGTCTCCAGGTAAGCCTTGCTGTATTCTCACCCAGTAGATACTAGTTCTAATACAACTTGTCTCCAGCCTGACTGTTGAGCCTTGCTCCGCTCTTGCTGCACAAGCACTTGTTGATGCTCTTGCTCACCTCGTAAGCTCCTTCCTTGATCTTACTTGACAGTCAGTTGTAACATTAGGTCAAAACTTCTATACGAGCACTGGTGTACTCTACCCACACCCTCTTTTTTCTTTTCCCCTCATATGGTACACACTTAGATTCTCTGTGTTGGCCTAGTGTAGTGCGCACTCTAGTCACACCATTGGATGTGGTCTTGGCGCAACCTGAGGCTTGCCACTCTCAAGTGGTACAGTATGCAGAAAGCTCCTAACACGAGACCCCAGTACTGACTGAAGTGGTCTGCCTCACGGCGTGGGAGGCTAGAGAAAGGCAGCGAAACAAAGCCAAGGCAGAACACCCTTGGGCCCATGTCCCTTGGGCTAAGACACAGCAATAGGCCGAGGAGGCTGAGCAGACAGTGTTGGGTCGTGCACCTGCTGTTTTTATTCCTGGGATAGGAAACAAGCTATCCCCACCCCCTCACTGTGGCTTGCAAAGGAAGGACACACGTCTTTTATCACATTGTGGTTGAAGACCAGCACTAGAACAACGAGGAACAGGAGTGGTATATTTGCACAAGCCAACCTTGCCCACATCGTGACTTAACCTTCAATTGGACCAAAGAAGAGTGGGCTGGCTTTTCATCCTACTACCCGACTCGTCCCAGTCAACAACTGTCAATCTTTGCCTGTCTCACACAACCACCAGCCCCCTCTACAAGATCCGCATGAGCAGCTGTTGCCACAGCTCGAAGTCACCCCAGCACCTGACCTCCCAGCTGCATCTCCAGCCATGCACCCAGTGGGAAGGTCACCTCCAGTCATTTGACAGGTTCCCCCATCCTCGACAAGACCCTCGCACTGGTCACTGAACGTCTCAGTCAATGACAAGCCTCAATCCCCGCATCCCCTGCTGCTTCAACCTCTAAACTTCTAGAGGCAGAGAAAAAGCCTAAAGTAAAGAAGGAACCCAAGCAGGAAACCATCAGTCTCAACACTCCCCAACCTTCATCCTTATCAGCTGCATCCAGCTGACTGTCCACACCAGCTGCATCCAGCTGACTGTCCACACCCACCATGACTACCCCTATCCCTGCACCAGCATTCAACACCTTCAAGCTCCTCTCCCAAATTGCCCCACGTGAATACGATGGAAAATCTGCACAGGATAGTCTCTACTTTGTGTCCGCCACCCAGATCTACTACACCACACTTACGGTGGTAGCTATCAGCACACCTAGCAAGGTCATATGGATGACCATCCTTAGTAGGCTCACAGAAGGAGCAGCAGCCTGGGCTGGCCCCCATATTGTAACACTCGCTGGTGGAACTAGTCCTTGGGTGGACTACGACACATTCAAAACCACCTTCAAGGATTACTTCTGTGTAGCCGATAACAAAAAAGCCGCCATTGATGAACTGGTCAAGCTTTGCAAGGCATACTGCAAGGTTGGCATGGTTCAGGAGTATACAGCACAGTTCAATGCAACTGTAGCTTGAACCAGCTTTGGTGACGAGAACAAATGTGAACACTACTGCTCAGGTCTACCTCCCCGGCTTAAGGATGTCCTTGCCACCAGTGCCCACAACATCTCTAACTTGGCAAAAATCCAAAAGGTGGCACTATCGCTTGATCAGGCCCTCGTCACTAGAGAGGAAGAATGGCTGAAGTCATTTGGATAGAAGAAGAAGGGAGAGAAGGCAGCTGCCACTGGAAAGAAGCCGTTCCCAGGGAACTGTCACATTTGTGGCCAGCCAGGACATCGCAAGTACAACTGCCTGCAGATAAAGGGTCAGCAAGCTGCTTTCTTGTCCACTACAACTACGGAAGTAGCAACTCTTCAGGCCCAGCTCAAGGTGATGGAGGAAAATGTCATGAACAGGGCATTATGAGCTACATATATAGTACCAGCCAAGTGTCAAGCCTAAGCTTGACATTGCGCCCT